>JBCFYV010001194.1:0-61932 GCA_039000515.1 Timema cristinae | reverse complement strand
AAAGTAATTGAAGATTTCTCTGACATTTTTAAAGTAAGGGGCCAAGGGTATGACAGGGCCGCAAATATGAGCGGGATTTATTCCGGCCTTCAAGCCCGGATAAAAAGTAAAAGTCCCGCAGCCACGTATGTACACTGTTGTGCACACGCATTCAATCTGGTCATCAACGATTCGGTAACAAATATTCCAGAAATCAGGAACTTTTTCGACAATGTGCAAAATTTGTATGTTTTCTTTAAGGCCGTAACAAGATGGGCTTTGATGACTAAATCAAACCACTAAAAAAACATTAAATAAAGTGTGCCCTACAAGATGGTCGTCAAGAAACATAGCGCCCTTCGTTGTGGCTACTTTGATATAGTGAAAGTATTAACTGTCATAACCTTAGAGAGCAGTAATCAAGAATAAGTTGATCAAGCAAAATGTCTTTTGAAGTACTTCGAACAGTTTAAACGGTAGTTTTGATAGTAGTTCAAAGTGTTTTGCTTGAAACAATGGACATTATTTCCAAGAAACTGCATAGCACCGAGGAAGACTTAGAACATGCAACAAGGATGCTGTTAAACCTCAAAACAAAACTCGCTAGCCTAAGAAGTAACTGGGAAACAATTAAAAGTGACCCGCCTCTGTGGCGTAGTTGGCTAACGCGCTTGTCGTATTGAGCCCGACTGCTGAGGACGGGGAGATCGAGGTTCGAATCTCGGTCGGGTGAACTGAGGGTGGTTTTTCCTAAATGGTTTTCCCCTCTCCCTCCACGCAAATGCGGGTTCACTTCCTTTAATTCAACCTTCCCAATTCCTAATCCGTTAGTGTAATTAGTACTTAAGCGTATAACCCGAACGGGTAGTAAGACGCGGTGCTAAATAATAATAATAATTAAAAGTGATGCAACTCAGCTTTGTTTGAAATGGAAAGTTGCCCCGAATTTCACTGACTCAAGATCAAGAAAGAAAAAAAGCATGTTCGACGACGTACAGGCAGATGATCCCATCATGGACACAGAAAAACGTTTCCAGGTTGAGGTATTCAATCGTAGCCTGGATATCATAACTACGCAACTAACCGAGCGTTTTGAGTCAATAACTGAGATTTGTGCGTGTTTCAAATGTTTGAAACCTTCTTTTTTAACTGACTCAGGTGACAAAGAAATTCTAGACTCGTGCAAGCCTCTAGAACTTAAATACCCATATGACATCTCTCCTAACTTAGGCCAACACCTTGTAAGACTTAAAACTTGTTTTTCAAGCCACATTGAAAAACTTAAAAGTATTAGAGACCTTGCCGATACTGTGATCGTACGTGCTCAAGTTCGAGCCAGCTTTCCGGATGTTGTGAGTGCGTGCCTCATCTTTTTGACAATGCTGAGAGATCCTTTTCAAAACTGAAAATTATCAAAAGCTATCTTCGTAGCACCATGTCGCAGGAGCGCCTGAGTTCTCTAGCAACGATCTCCATCGAGCGAGCCAGAGCAAGAAATATAGACTTAGAAGACACCATCTCACAATTTGCAAGTGCCAAATCACGAAAGAAAATTTAATATGCAATTTTGAGTTCCCCCAACAATTTGTGAAGATTTTCACTACAAAATTTTATTTTTATTTTCTAGAAGGCTTTTGTGTTGGTAACCCATTTGTTAAACAATTTCACTTTTAATTTGTGATGTATTTCTCAAATTAATGTCCTATTGACAAAAAAGTAAGGACCAAAAAACGTGAATGATCAACTTTTCTTTAAAAATACTATGTCGTTTGTGAATAAGTGTTACGTTTGTAGCGTGTCAATCAGATTGATTGAACACCTACAAGTAAAAAGTTCACTATCTCTGTAATTGGGTGCAACATTGGAATTATATCAAGATATTGAATATAAACTACCTCAAAGTTTATACTCTACTGTATACTGAAACTACGTATTGCCCTACGTTCAAACACGTGGTTAGTCAAAATAATTGTCTTTTGATAATTACTGTTCTAAATATCAAAGAAGAGGACTAATATTATTATAGTTATGAATAAGATATGTGAATGCATACTCTTTGTTATAAGATGGGGTCTGATAAAGAAACTCCAGCCGGCCATACGGTCCGCAAGAAGGTGGAAAATATAAATCTATATTATTTCTTCGCATAAAAATAACAGTGGATATTAAATAACTAAATTAATACAGATACATTTTGATATAAGATACTTGTGTACAAACTCACCACGGCCAGATGTCTGCAGATATCATTAACTCACTTCTAAAACACAGAATTATCTATAATGGCGGATCCACGTGGTGCAAGACTCGCCGGTTCAGTTGGGGAGATAGACTGTAGTTGGAGATCGACGCTGGGACCTCTTGCGCAACTGCGACTCTGGTGGCCGGCAGAAGAAACTCGTCAGTTTGTGTCTCTTCTCTTTTCCTCTCCTCGTTTATCCTTCCTTATTTTTATGTATGCTTCTCAATTCGTTCCCCCCTTTTCTTCTCCCTGTTCATGTCTGGTTGTGAGTATATATGGGACGCGCCGCGCGTTCAACACTAGAGAGCGGTTCTACACAGCCAAGGATCAACAAAGAACCTCTGCCGGTGAACAACCAAGACGGGACATGGAGTCTGGGTCGTCAGAAACGCCTCCATAGCGGCATTGAAGGAGGAAGAATCGTACTATTCAACGCGATGGTTACGAGGACGTCGTAGCTAGGGTATTGGTATCCAGCCATCGTCATTTAGTCCCTAGGATTTAGTTACTAAGTTAGGAGAAACTTTATTTCCAAAATGATTTAACGTAATGTAAATTTAATAGTTATTCAGAAGTCCCTTTTTTGAAGTTATACTTCTTTAGTCGCGTTATGAAAAAATGATGAGAGTGAAATTTTAAGATGCGCACGCATCACTGTAACACAAAAGTAACAGGTTGAAGCTAAACCGCTCATTAAGTCTCGAAAAAAAAAAAGCTACCAACAAAATAGAAATAGAACCTCTGTTAGTCGCGCATGTTGGTACGCTCGTCGCCTCTGATCACTGTTTTCATAATATATATAATATTTATCCACATGTTTCTAGTTTCTACATTCACAACACGTGTTTTAGTTTCATAGAAGTGCGAATTATATATGTGCTAATAAATTATATTGTTAAATTGAATATTTGTATTAATATTATTTACTATTCGTAAATATTAGTGAAAAAAATTGTGCTTATAGACTTTTTCAAGTGCTCTAATATAATTGAGGTTAACTATCCGCATGTATTATTTATTTATATAAATTAAAATATTATTATTTAACATAATTAATACTAAATATTATTAAATTATTATTGTTAAATATTTATTATTGGTTATTTAATATTTACAAAATAAAGAAATAAAATTAATGTAACATTTAATAACAAATTTGTGATAACAATTTAAATCGAACATCAAATTAAAATATTAATTTTTAATATTTATTATTAAATTGAATAAATAATAAATATTTATAAAAATAAATGAACAAATTTAATGAAAACTTTTTGATAAAAATAAGAAGTGAATATTAAATTAATAAAATAATAAATATTTAAAAAATGAATACACTTAAATTCAATTTTTGAATTTATTATTAAATTTATTCATTTACTTTTAAAATATTAAATAATCAATAATAAATATTTAAAATTAAGAATCTTATAATATTTAGTACAAATTATGTCATATATATTTATTATTTTCTAAATTTTATTTTTAATAATTATATATATATATTATTAAATTATTAATTTTCAATTTTAAATATTTATTATTAATTTCTAATATCTAATTCTCTATTTAATGATGCAAAAGAGGTATAACTTCTCACGCGCGTACATAAGTAACACACACCCATTTTTTTAATAAGAGAAAATGTCTTCGGAATCTTGTGTCATGTTCAGGAATAATTAACTTCAATTTGGAAGAAGTACTTTGGTTATATTATGCCATTTTAGTCTGATGGACAAGTCAGATTTTAATTACTCTTTAAGTCAATTGCTGAGTGCATTATTGTGTTTTTGGACACTGTCCTAACGTTAAAGCCTCCGGCTTAGAAAAATGTGAAGTTTTAGTGTTACTGATTTACACTAACTCACAAGTTCCGATAAATCTTGAAGAAAAAATTATTCATGACACCCTAAACGTCATGAACATCAGTTGTTATTGATGGTTACCGCCAGGAAGTCTATTTTTTTCTTTTGCCTTATGCAGTTCAGTTGTTAATGATAGAGATTTGGTTATGCGGTCATTGTCCTTGGAAAGTATTAGCTTGGGTGAGCAACCCGTGGAAATTGCCCTAGTGTCATAGTGGGGTCCGCGCAAATAATACCTATTTTGTTTTTGGCCTGTAAATAGGCTCCTAATTTTGCATTAGTTCTAAAGATATTAATGTACTATTGAATGCTCTGGCAGTACCGTAAGGGAATGTGTCCAGCCATAGTACCTTAATGACGCCTGGTTCTTAGCCATCAATCAGCCAATTATCCCACAAATTTAGTGGATCCCTGTTAATATTCAACCCTGCCAAGTGAGACTGTATAAATGTTATCTTCTAAATTTGCTCTATATTGTGCTTTAACTAATTCTCAAATTACTCTCCTTTAGAAATTCTACAGCCTGTTGCCTGGCCACTGTACTGCCCAGGTAGCCACAAGTAATCAAGTAATCCCTCAAGTTTATTTGCCTTTTGAAGAAATTTAATACACTCTAAAATTTTCTATCTATTTGTAAAACTTGTATTTCTTTCATGCATTTATTGTTTACTAAATAAAACTATATTGTCAAATTGATATGTTGAGTTTTCTAATTTAGTACACGTTAGTTTAGTTATATATATTTTTTCTATGTGATCAACAATAAATGACAAATGTTATCTATATTAAAATACTCTGTTTTATTAGTTCCAAACTCCAAAACTTTAGTTGTTATATTGGGTAAAAGTAAAAAACTAAGCAGATTTGCATTTGAATATAACATACATTTCAGTAAATGTAAATCCATGCACAAAAAGAAAATACATTTTTAATTTCTTTTCTTTATGGAACAAGAATAATAAGAAACCACAAACATAGGCTACTTTTAAAGTCAGTTTAATCTGTTAGGTTTACTTAAATTTATATGGTGTTGTGGTTCAGTTAATTTTTGGATGGAAACAATGGGGGAGGGCGCCCAAGTTAAACCACTCCAGGGCGCTTCAGACCTAGCTACGCCACTGTTAGGACCTCTCTGTCTTGAAGTGAAGGCTAGCTTACGTTCCTCAAACAGCAAGCCTTTGGAGTTTGCTGGTAGGTAAGAGCGCTTGGAAGAAGAATGATTCAAAACACAATATATCGGAAAATTAACAAATATTGATTTTCTAAGTATACATCTTTTGCAAATAATTATGGGTATGCGGCGCAGGACTAGCAACCCAGAGAATACGCCACTGGCTACCTGGTACGTCTTCAACCAAAATAAACCAAGAGTTAGCGTGTAACAACAGTCACCAATTATACGTCATATGTGATGAAGGAATCGTTGGAACATTATTTTCTCAAACCGGTATTTTCGGTCACAAGTCAATCAACAAAGAGGTGCATTACCTCAGAAAATTGAAATATACTGTTAACATGAACAAGATGGCATACTAATTAACTTGATATAATTATGTCCGTAATAATAACTAGTTCACACTTACAAAAATACTACTTATAAACTATAATTCTAAATTGTACTTGTTTTATCTGAAAGGTAGCAATTCATATTAAAGAATGGTACAAAAACTGTAATAAATAGCTCTATTACAGTCATTAAAGTGTAGACTATTACCTTTCATTGTGAACAGCATGTATATTGTACAATGGATAGTGTGGAGTATGATAAGAACTATATAAAAATCCATATTCCGGAAAATACAACATAAATAGTCCAGTCACTGAATGCATGGTTTCTAAACATATAACTTTCCCTACAGAACAATAAGGTCTTGTCCTTTTAGAATCTTCGATATTCAACCTCTCCCAAGAGTATAATAAAGTTCAAATTCATTTCGCCATTCATTAAATTAAACAAATAGACCTGTTTCTAAAAAAGTAATTAAATTTAACCTTTTTAGTATAGTTTTAATAAAAATGGCGGGACATGCTATATTATGAAAATAAAGTTCAATGTTCGTTATTAAAGACTGCTCTCATAATCAACCCTCCCTCGTAGTGGTTGCAACCTTTCCTTCTTTAACCAGTAACTCTCCAGAAAACCACCACAACGAGAGTGTCTTACAAAGGAAATTATATAAGTTATTCAACAGGGATCTTTAATGATCACTTTCCTACTCAACCAAACCCAGTGGTCGGGACCTACATAATAAACAACATCAGGGAATAAATGCCTCAGTTAAATAAAGATATGACATTAAACAAAACATGATTTGTAACAATATTGGCGTGTTGACTAGTTTATTAATGAAAGACAAAGCGTAATTTACAATAACCCAAGATATATTCAGAATGCGATATATACGCAATTTGATTGATGTAAAAACAAAATCAATTTCTTCCCAATTAACATATTATTAAACTCAGGGGCAAGAGGTAAAGTCAAATTACGACATAGAAATTTTACAGTAATAAACTAGGGATAGTGCCCGTAATCCACAACATGATAATAGAAATTCTTTAACACTTAAATTAGAGTAATATAGAATACAAATGCCTAACGCCTGACTCATTGATAAATAGGCTACAAAAAGCTATAGTATACTATGCTAATCCTTCTCTTCAACATTAACACTTACTGGTTAGTGCCCCATCCCCCCAAAAAAAAGTTGGGCGTTAAGGCTTTATGACCTAACCCTATGACAAAACTCAAACATCTAACTTCAAAACGATCTGATGGATCAAAGGTTTTACATATGCAAAATCCGAAAATATCAATGTCGACCGTAATAAACTATGAATATTAATCAAGTTACGTGACATATTTACTACTTATAAATCTTAATATTCAGGAAAAATAATATAACCCAAAGTTAAATTCTTAAAACGCAAATAAAACAGACGGCTACATATTTAACGTTCAAGACAGGCCATAGCCACTTATGTAAACCAAAGAAAAATAATATACATCTCCAACATTAGGACTACATCCTAATATGTTCCTTAGAACTATTGGCATCAAAGAGTAAAGAGTATCGCTGGGCACTTGATTATATTCTGATTGAAACAGCAAGGGAATTATGGATGGAAGGTATGACATAAGGTGATATCATTCACAGCCAATGAGCTCTCAGATTACCTCATCGGCGCCTGCGCACAACGCCGATAGGTACTAGACGAAGATGAGGGGTGGGTGGGGGGGGCACACTTTGCACTACAGCTTCAACAACCTCCACAAGGCCGCGCTTGCGCATCAACCACCACAGCGGTTTAGGCCTGTGGTAACAATTGCACATTCACGACAGGCTTCGGATATTGTTTATCGTTAGTGGTGATCACAGTTGTCGGCTGGCGTGTTTTCTTGCTCCGTATGTAGCGCCGGTTTGGTGGTTAAAGTTTGTAGCCACAGTACAGTAATTTCTTTATTCTTCATTCAATTTAACTGCTATTATCTTCCTGATAGACATATTTTAATAACATTCAAATTATAAAGTTCTGAGAAATTTCATTAATATAGTCCAAACAATCAACACAAAAAAAAGATTACAGAGATTGACATAATTTGATTGGACTCATCGTGTCTGGTGATAAAATCCCTTCTGAAGACATTAAAAGGTAAGGCCGGAAATTGGCCCATCGGACTCTTTTTAGTGTCTGCTGGTAAAATCCCTTCTGAAGACATAGAAAATCAGACAGGAAGCTGGTCCATTTGACTTCTAGTGTCTGGTGGTAAAATACCGTCTGAAGACATAGAAAGGTCAAACCGGAAGCTGGCCCATGAAATATTTTAGTTACAGATAACACCTAGACACTTTAAGGAGATTTTGTCAGTAATATTTAAATAGAGAGGAACCTACAGTTTAGTCATCCCATTTCCTGTGTGGGTCAAAAAGATGATGAAACAGTGTCCCCGGCCTAACCGACTAGAAGGAAGATCAAAGAAACTTTAAGTACCTTCTTCCCAATTTGAATTTGTTACGTTCCTATTGGTACATATTTAAACAAAGTGAAGAAGGGTAAGGATATAATTACCGATAAAATTGTCCAACGAGGTATTAAGTAGAGCTGGCCCGAGTAAACTTGTTTAAAATGTAGCCGGACAAGGGGAAAAATGTACAATCTGTTTTAAGATAAAAGGCATTCTTGTCTAAAATGTAGCCGGAGACGGGTGAAAAATGTACACTCTGTTTAAAGATAAAAGGTTCTCCTGCTTAAAATATAGTGGGGTGAAAATGTACACTCTGTTTTAAAATAAAAGGCTCTCTAGTTTATAATGTACACAATATTTTAATATAAAAGGCACTCTTGTTTAAAATGTAGCTGGACAGTAGTTACCGTGAAACCTCACCCCAATTTAACCTTTGACCCCAATCTGGGTTTTCCTCGGTGACATCATCATGGTGTGTGATGCCACAATCCTGGCCCCAGAGACGTCATCCTCTTCTTGGTATTTTCCTGTCGTGCTTGGGGTTACTGACCTGAATTTTCCTTCCTTTCCTTATTCCATTTCCCTTTCAATTATTTTCATGACAACATGAGGCTCACGACCTGATATCCTCTCTCCCTCCTTCATTGTCATAAAGGTTTATTTCCATTACAATGATTTTTTTTTCTATTGCACTTGAAGGTACACTCCATCGAGATTGTAAGGTAGCAACTTATTCAATCAGCCAGCGCGGTATGCTATAGCTCCACACATGACTGAAGGATAGTTTGCCTAGCTACGCCCAAGGCCGGAGTTAATGAAAGCCTTAAGTCCTATAATTATTTCTTGCCTGTAGGGAAGGAGTGATGAGGGAGGGGTTATGTCTTTTTGCGATGTTCAAATAGTTTGATAAACTAAATTAATTTACTTTTTTGTTCCCTTCATAATAAAACAAATTATTCGTTATATACTTAGCTAATTAATTATGTTTAGTCTCATTAATAAATAGGCCTTCTCTTTTTAAGTTGTTTAAGATTTAACCATGCAACGCATTATTTTAGCAGCAGTGCTACCCACATTTATTGGTTTTAAATAGTAACATAAAGCCAGTTTCGCTCTTTCAGAATCTTTATTACTGTGAATAGCTAATTATGAATTTATTAATGATTAATTATTATATTACACATATGTAGTGCAAATAATAAATTAAATCTAAAAGAGTTATACTTTATTTTTAGGACGCTGAGTTAAAAAAAACTTATATAATTTAAGGGTACTAATTATGATTTAAAATTGTTTATATTATTTCCGGGTGGACAAAAAAAAGGATATAGTTTATAAAATCTTATCCGTTTGATAAATATTTTGATTGATAAAATTGTTGTTTACTAAGATTTATTTTTATTAACATTTTCTAATAAATTAAATGTATGATATTAGTTGTGGGTTTTTTGTTTTTTTTACTAAATAAATTCTGGAAATTCAAACCATAATACTGGTTATATAATCTGCAAGTATTAATAATAATATCAGAGTGAGGAGGTTTAAATGAATGAAAAGCAGGGAGTAATTTTGTTTTGGATTTACGAGTTTAAAAACACTTTAAATGATATCTATGCTTTTTTAAGGTTTAGAGTATAAATATCTTTAAGTAAAAAAGTATTGTAAGTTATTTACTGTTTTTTAATGTGACCTGTCGGTCTAGGGGTAAAGTGTCAAACTTCGGTGACAATGATCTAGGGTTCAAACCTCAGCACCGGCACAAGTTAATTTTATTTCTAAACCCTTCCTTTACCTCTTACAAGACGTGTATTAATCACAACTTTAGAATGTGTGGAATGCCAAGCCTCCATGGTTCAGATCCCACGTTAACTGTAGGTACCCCATTTCATCCCACAATCACCCTACCATTATACATTAGCGTAAGTGTGTATAACCCGAACGGGTAGTAAGATGCGCTACTAATAGTATTATATATATATATATATATATTTACTGTTTTTAAAAACGACTGTCTGTTGCTAAATATACATGGAACTTCATAACCGGTTGTGGTGCCATTATTTATATTTGATAGGATCTAGCATACAAACAGCCAGGGTTTGAGTCTCAGTTAAAGATATGGCTGGTTTTATTTAAATCTGTAGCTTAGGATCTATGGAATCACTTAACAGACTGCGGTATAGTTTTTACTTCTATACTGGACCAATATATAGGCAGGTTTTAAAATTATTTGTGAATAATAAGATGTTTCAGTGTGAGTCCCGGTGAAGGACCAGCCGATTGTTTGTATACATTGATGGAACCACATGATTACTGTGGTGTTATTTTTATAATTCCGTAGAGTATTTGTAAAGTTATTTTTCAGTGTAATAATTGTAATCGGGTGTTTTGGTGTAAGTCCCGGTAAAGTGTCAGCTTGGTATGTGTATATATCTCTGGAACCACTTAACCGATTGGGATGTAATTTATTGTGTATAATATTTATCCAGGCATGTTTTAGCATGATATAATCAGGTTTTGTGTTGTGAGTCCCGGTTTAGGACCAGCCGGATATTTGTGTTTATCTCTGAAACAGCAAATCGATTACGAAGTAGTTTTTTACATTCTGTGGGATATTAACAAGGTAAATTGTAGCATGATATATTTAGGTTTTGGGTTCAAGTCCCTGTTAAAGTTTCATATGGATGATGTATATATGCTATCTAGGATATTTATAACCACATAAGCGATTGCAGTGCAGTTTTTTTTCAATTTTGTAGTATTTATATCCAGGTAGGTTTAAACATTAGTTTAATCAAGAGTTTTGCTGTGAGTCCCTGGAACTGCTGACAAGCCTATTGATAATGGATTTTGTGGGTCAGCTGAAAGGTGAAATTCCGTTCTTCCGTGATGGGGATAATATAGTTCAGAGTGAACCTTAGGATAATATTTATATGTAATATAATATTATCTATTTCACCCACCTCTGCTACTCATCTGGGCTACATGCCTTAAATAATTGTTGTGGGTAAGTGATGAAGAAGATACAAATTAAAAAAATTGTAACCCTATTTGCTAGGAGAGAAGTTGGGAAACAATGTGGGAAAACGTCCAATATTTTCAGCGAATATGAGAACGCTGTTTTATGCATCACTGAAAATGGACCATATGATAACATTTTTTTCCACATCACTATCGATGCAGTAGAAAATAGATCATTTACTGCATTTCCTAGAATATTTAGTTTACTTTGTAATTCTGTTTACTATAAGATATCAAATATTTATTTTTGTGTGTATTTCCAGCAGATATCACACTTTTGTATAATCTATTATTTTGGGACTTTCATCTTTGAGTTCAATCAATAATGTTTTTACTACAATGAGATTATCAACAACTCTCAGACCTGCCTCGGTGGTGAAGTTAAATAACGCGCTAGTTTCGTGTTGAGCTAGACTGACAATGACGGGGAGGTTGAGGTTCGAATCTCGCTCGAGTGAACTGGGATGCCTTTTTCCAAAATGGTTTTCCACTTCTCCTCCACGCAAATGCGGGTTCATCTCCTCTAAATTCAACCATCCCAATTCCTATCCCTTTAGAATAGTTAGTACTTAAGCGTATTGTTCGAACGGGCAGTAAGACGCTCTGCTAAAATTAAAGTACTTTCAACAAGAATGTGTATGCAATTTATTTAAATACTCTTTCCTTATTCTATTACGCGCCTCGGTGGCGTAGTTGACTAACGCGCTTGTCGCGTTGAGCTCGACTGCTGAGGACAGGGAGATCGAGGTTCATATCTCGGTCGGGTGAACAGGGGGTGTTTTTTCCTAAAAGGTTTTCCACTCTCCTTCCACGCAAATGCGGGTTCGCTTCCTCTAATTCAACCTTCCCAATTCCTAAATACATTAAAGTAATTAGTACTTAATGCGTATAACCCGAACGGGTAGTAAGACGCGGTGCTGAATATTATTATTGTTCTATTGATTTAAGATTGACTATATCAAGGTTATATGATAAACAGTGAAGTTTTTCCTGGTATTCAAACATATGAATAAATAGTTCATTTTGTGTGTGTTTGTGCTAGCTTGCCGTGAAGGTCCGAGGTTAGCATAAAATAGTTAAATGGCGCTTGTCTAAAAAGAGGTTTGGATCACTTTATCAAATAATGCACTAGCAAAATATTGGAAGTTTCGAATGTAGTTAAATCTCATACATCTTATAAACATTTATGTCTTGCAGTAAGCCAACAGTTATTACTTCTTCCAAGCTAATTTCAAGAACATATAAATGATGTAGTTTGTTTAGTCTGCACACCACTTTTATGTTAAAATAGCATTATCCTCAAATAATTATTGGTTACCTTATTATTACTATGATTTTTATAAGTTTTTTTCTAAGCCAAGTATCTTACAAGAGCACGAATTACAGATTTAACGGTACTTTTAGCACAATCATTAGATTTTTTTCTACTCAACTGAGGATCTTAGGTTCGATTCCTACATCGTGGTACTTTTATCTTTAGTGAAATGTGTATTTTTCCTTTTAAAGTGATGTGCTAATGGGATGTGGATGTTGTGTATTTTCAAGTTTTAAGATAGTATCAATGTTGTGCGCCGATTTTATCTGTAGGTTCCAAAAGTGCACTTTAAATAAAACCTTAGGACGCTACGCTGCTCTCTAAGTGAGATCGGTTATTACTTATTGAAGAAACTAAGAAAATTATGGTGTACTCATTTCTATTAAATATAGCTTTAACTTTATCTGGGAACCAAGAGAGTTAGTAAAAAAACTTTCAGCAAAATATATATATATATGGCTTAATGATATGCATTGTTTGTTTAGTTTTCATTCTTTACACATCCTTAATATATGCATTATTATGGATCAAGTGTGCACTCGGTGCAGGTTATTTGGATTTCATATCTAGGCTAACCATCCTCTTCTCGTTTATGCGGTCTTATTCCATTGAAAGCTATCGGCACATGGCATTCTTTATTAATATTATTATTATTATTATTATTATTATTATTAGTAGTAGTAGTAGTAGTAGTATTACCGTGTCTTACTACCCTTTCGGTTTTTACTCACGCTAATATGTAATTGTAGAGTGATTGTGAGAAGAAATGGAGGGCCTACAGTTTAACGCGGGATCCGAACCACGGTGGAGGCCTGGCATTCCACATATTACCAAGTTGTGAATAATACACTTCTTGTGAGAGGTGAAGGAAGGGTTTGGAAAGCAAATAAATCTGTGCCGGGCACGTGGCATTCATGAGTTAAAGTACTGAGAGCAATATAGAAATATTTCAAACAGTATTATTTGCATTTAATAAAATAATTTTACTCTAAAAAACAAAGATTTTCACATATTTCTAATTTTTCCAGAGTTTTTACGACCTTTTTAAAATCCCGTTTATGAGACTTTTTTCCTATAAAAATGATAAAATATGTATATTATGATATTTAAATATTAATAAATATATATGTATATATTTGAAACACTCCCGGTAAAAGCTTTTCAAAAATACCCCGCACAATTGGGTAAAAATAATAATAATAATAATAAAACTTAATTTTAATTCATAACAAATTTCGTTACTCGTAATTTTTCTCTCAAAATTCTTAACAACCTATTTTATGTAGGCACGCTAGCACTTAGCTGTAAGCCAAGTATTGGCTTTATATGTCTAACCGTTCAAGTGTTGAGATCTGTGTAGCACCGAAAAACAGACATGTAACGTGAGTTTTTTATAAAGGTTCCATGCTTGATACAGAAACCAAAATTAGTTGTGGCTTTGAGTTTAATTTACGTGTATTTATTATTTTCTATTCTATCATAATTTGTATTGTTATATTATTATAGTTTAAAAACAATTTCATACCAACAATGTTTAATTATTCTCTTGTCGGTTGTATTTAGGTCGTTTATGAGTATTTTAAATTGAGTTCTAATAATTACATAACTAAAAGAAGTATATTACACGTAGCTATGAAGAATATTAGAATTAGTTCAATCCATTCATCCTTGTTCATTCCTAAAATAATTATTTTGGTAGAAATAATGTAAAATTATTGACGGATATATTTCTTTTTTTCTTCCTACTCTTTTGTTTTGGTTTCAAGTTTAGACATACAATGTAAATTAAAAAAACATATTTTCTAAGTAAGTATATCTCAAATTTTGGTTTTAAATATTTCTGTGGGGGATTTATTTAGGGGTTCATATATATCTTATTCCGTAGTTTTATTTAATCAGATACATATTTGATACACTTTAATATGTGTAGGCCTACAGTCAGTTACAATCAAAATATTACAAATTTTTTAATGTCCATCTATATTCTACATTACTCCCACACCAGCGTATGAAATCCACCCCCAACTCTAGACAGAGAAGCGACTACTATAACGGAATTTATGAATATAGGGTGGTTGAGAATGAGCATTTTTAGGGCCATACACTAGCACAAGACCATCAATTGAGTAACTCCATACCTTTTCGTCAGTAAAAATAGCTCTCCTCCAATATTTTAATGGCCGTTATAAGTTTTCTTGTGTGAAATTCAGTCGAGCCTGCTTCTGCCATTCTGTTAAACTCTGTTTTGAAGCAGCAGCAAATGAATGGAGCCCTCCTCCTATTAACAGCTCCAAAATTGTGTATTTTGACAAGTTAACTCCAACCCGCACAGCAATATGTCTAATTGTTAAATATGTGCTCGCCTGATCTATAGCATCTAGCTTTGCCTGAAGCACCTCCAGCAGTTCTACGTTTGAGGTTGTTTTCATTTTCCCATCTAGATTTCCAAAGCGATACAGTTTTTCGTGAACACGGTATTGTACGCGAAATTTCACTGTCCGTGTACCCTGGCTCCGCTAAACCCAGAATCTTTCCTTTATAGTCTTCACTTAAACATCCATATTATTCCATGGCTGAATTAACTGTCAACAATAAGTTTCAAACACTCCAAGGATTGATGTTTTGTTTTGTTCTCCTGCTTAGAAACAAATAACGCTTTGTCAAATGAGCCGTCTATTCTATGTTTACATCATGTGAAAGTTTTCACCACTATGATCCACTTATGGGAATGAAATAATAATTATTTGACACAGTAATTTAAGAAAGTATATTATATAATAAAAATTATAAAATACAAATAATCAATATTAAAAAGCAAAATTATAACCTAAACCTCTTCCTTGAATAGTAGGCAGGAACTATAAATAATTAGTAAAAACCTTATAGTAGAGTAACAGTCGCAATTAAAACTAAATATCAGGCGTAAATATATACAACGTAATAAAAATATGTTTATTTAAAGACATTATTCAATATATTCACTTTGAACCTCTTTTTTAATATGCCAATTTTTGAACTACGCTGCCAAATTTTATCATTAATATAATAAAATAATATGTTTAAGTCATGTAAAAACGTGATTTGCAAGGAAAGAAGAATAAATATACAAAAACCGATGATGAGAGAATGGTGTTAGATATTAATCAGAATAGAGTTAAATTTGATTGATAAATATTTCAAAATAATAAGGTATTTTATGTGCATAATTTTTAACACAAGATTCGAACCTTGTCCTCCACGCCATGATTAACTGGAATACACAGCATGAGAAACCACTTAATAAATACCACCTAATTAAACACAACCAGGATTCTAACCCTGACTTCTTTGTCACAGGCAAAATGGACTAATTTAACTTAACATTCAAGCAAGTTAATACATTGTGTTGCTTCGGTGGTCACATGTTATAAAACGGTTATCTCGCAATATACTGACAATGACGGGGAGATCTGGGTTATATCCTGGTCTGGATCACTGAGGTTTTTTTTCCCTAAATGATTTTCAACTCTCCCTCCACGTAAATGTGGGCACAATTTCTGTAAATTAAGCCTTCCTCGGTATTAACACATTAGAGTAAATAGTATACAGGCGTAAAACCTGAATGGGTGTGGTGCGTCACTAAAAAGATATTTTATTTATATTTTATTTGGTTCTGAACCTAAATAGTGCGGAATTATCTAATGTTCCACATTAATATATTGCTTCCTTGAAAAAAAGGAATAAGAATAGTTAAATATTTCTATGCCACAGTAATGAGCCAGTAACTATTTTAATATGTTTAAACGCAGTACCAAAAAAATTATAACTTTTAAAATAACCAATTTAGCATGAAAAGTCCTACCTAGAAATTAAAGTAGACCTAAATCAATAAATCCTCATCTTTAATAACAGGGTTGGATATGAGTGGTGTTAAGAATTTTCTAGTGAATTGTTCCCACCTCCTTGGTATCAAACCTGTCCTTGAGCTTATGAACACACTTTTTCCCAAAACATTTTAATGTATGGGATCGGGAAAATGGATATTGAGGGCTAAGATCTACTTATACAGACCAACCATGTGGAGCCAACCTTTGGGCTTAATAAATACACTCTTCTATTTTACAAGATAACAAATAAATAAATGCAAACAATCGATTCATTGATAAACAAATAATATTTCACGTGTTTAAATATCTAGCAATTCTAGTCCAGTTTGTTTCTAACTTGTTTCGAACATTTCCTCCATGTAAATATGAAAACATTCACATTCAATTCGACCTCTTTACCATAACTCACTCACGTATTATCATGCGTATAGCACAGACGGGTAGTAAGACGTGGTTGTAAATTTTATTTTATACATAAATATATTCTAACATATTTTCTTGGTTATATTATCCCTTTCCCTGTAGCACAGAAAATTGCAACATAATAAATTGTCTACATTTATTCGAATGTTTTTGAATAGAGTATATTTTAGTTTTCATTACCACCTTTGAAACTTCCGACAAACAGATATGAAATGGATGTAATAATATTATTTTTTGTTGGCAATGAAAAGTTATAACACGTCGAGAACTAAAGAGCAAAATAACAACTGAACAATTGATAATTAATTTTTTACTAAGATACATCCACGTCCTAACTAACGACATAGTTGGTTTTAAAAATACGATCATTCAAATAAAAATATTTCTGTCATCCTCAGAATATTGTGAACGCCACACTTTTCACTGCCAGACCTAACGAAACATCACCGGGAGACAAACTCTAACGCCATGCTTTCAACTACTGCTAGATCTCGGTTTAAAAATGACTCTACTAACACCGGGCTAATTTATTACACCTTTCTGCAAACTGGCAAATTACGTCATCACATGTCAGGTCACCACTTCTCTTGAGACTTTCACAGTCCATTTCTATTGATATATAAAATCTAATATTGAATGGATGAAATTCCTACAGATATAAATAAAGGCACAACAATGGGCTGAATTGAACCATAAATATTAGGAGTATGATATTTTAACATAAAAGAGGTCATGCAGACTAAACAAAATACATCATTTATATGTTCTTGAAATTAGCTTAGAAGGAGTAATAACTGTTGGCTTACTGCAAGACATAAATGTTTATATGATGTATGAGAGTTAACTACATTCTAAACTGCAAATATTTTGCTAGTGCATTATTTGATAAAGTGATCCAACCCTCTTTTTAGACAAGCGCCATTTAACTAGTTTATGCTAGCCTCGGACCTTCACGGCCAGCTAGCACAAACACACACACACAAAAACGAACTATTTATTCATATGTTTGAATGCCAGGAAAACTTCACTGTTTCTCATATAACCTTGTGTAACATTAGCCGCTAGCTAAAGTTACAATACTAGGAATTGTAAACTTACCCAATTCTACAAGACGTCAGCGGCCATGCTCATGTAAACACTGCGAGCCACTTATCAACACACACCTGGCCGTCAAGACCTTCCTTGTAAGACTGAGGCGCGTCAACTGGAATACATCACGCCGTTTCTGCTTGCCCAAAGACCATAAGAAGAAAAGAAGTAGCACTCCACCAAGTTTACGAGCGGGCTTCTACTCGATCCGCGAGGCTCCTAGAACCTTCTCCACCCTGTTACGTTCTTTGGTCCCCCCCCCCCTTGACTATGTTCTGCAAGCCGTGTTTTGTGCATATAAAAGACCCACCATGTGAAGTGTGAGCCACTCTTGGGCTGGCGTTGGAATTCGCCTGAACAGGCGAACGCTTCAAAATTAACAATGTAAGCTAAATTCAGTTTAGATGAAATCTTTAACGTTTCTAAAATTACGTTTAGGCACTTTGTTGTTATTTCATAATGGATCGACTTGATCTTTCAAACTTGCGTTTTAGTGACTTTCCATGATAAATGGACTTAAAACTTTCATACTGGCATTAGGTTGCGTCTTCAAATATCTGCCTACATATAACTTAAAACTTTGCACTTAGCAGTATGCATATAGTAATTGGACCTTATGACTTTTCAGATTTAATATGTTAGTGAAACAAGTTACGATTTTACTTCGTTTGGGCATTTGTGTTGATTTAAATGACAAGGCAAAGTTCACAGTTAAGTTTTAGATCTATTATGATTGAACGTAAAACTTCGGGCATAATAAATTTAAATTGCGTAAAGGTTGCTGGGATCATATTATGTTATGTATACTATTTATGATGTTACGTTTTGTGCACTTATATTATTGAGCGTAATCTCTAAAAAACCTGCTTTTGTTAATTATTTTCAAAGTTTAATAAGTTTGGTGCTGAACTTATAAATTATGTCATTCATAATTTTACCTTGTCTATGAACTTTAAATATAAACCTCGTAAGGTGTTTCTTTAAGCTAATGTTTATTGTATTAGGATAGTTCTTGTTGGTTTGTTTTTGATGTTCACCTTTGAACATGAATTACCTGTCGCCATCAGCGCACCATAGGGGTAAAAGGAAGTTGTTATAGCAACCATGTTGTGGTTGTAAACGAGAGGTGTAGGCCAATCTAATGCATGGGTCAATCCAACACCAACATCTGGTAATACGTCAGTTAGGTTTAATCATATACCCCCTTCCCCTTTTTGGGACTGATGAGGTATTAATAATATGTTTATAGGTTATATTTTGGTAATTGTCTTATTGAACTGTACGAGGTTAGGCTGAGGTTTATTTGTTGCTTTCACGCCAAACTGTAGCTTTCCTGAGTAAGCGTAGATGTTTGCTTTCAAATTTGGCGCTCATGGTATGAGGCCATTGGATAAGGTTGTAAAGACGTTACATACTTGATGATTGTTTATGTATTTATATCTATTTTTGTTCTCTTTTTTGAGAAGTTATAATAAATTATTCTTGATGGTGATATTCGTTCCTTCTTTATAAGTATCATCCTTCGGTTATTTTAAGTTAAGTAGTTCATGTGAGGTAATCACTAATATGGTATGACGTCTGGGCTGTGTTGATCGACCTTTGAGGGCGACCGTGAGAACTTGCCCTCTTCTATCTCTAATTGCGTGTGCTGGGTGTTATCTAGCTTACCCAGCGGGTATAACAAGCTCACTCACCCAGCCCACTCTATCGATTGTTATTGTGTTTTTTCTTAAATTTCCTTATTAAGTGTTTGAACCCTCTCTTTTGGATGGTAGATCCTAATTGTGGTTCAAAACACTGCGCCACTCTGCTCAAGAGTGCGTGCACGGGTGTGTTCAACCTGATATTGCTTGTTTGACCTTTGTTTCATGACCCAACCGTCCGCCATGGCCTACGCACCTGGGAGCCTAGTCAACACCAAGTCCGACATCTACAGACTCAATTCTGCAGACCTACGCCATGAGCTCGAGGGAAGAGACATCCCATTCCCCCCGACGCGAGCGTGGGAGTGCTGCGGTCCTTGCTTTCGGATAATTTCTGTAAGTCGGACGCCTCTGATACTGTAGCCATTAGCCATGCTGTTAGCCAACCTTCCCTAAGGGATAGCGATTTACCCAAGTTGAACAATGTAGAGTTGGAAGAGGCGGGAGAGCACACTACCCCCCCATTGATCCTGTTAGGAGTCATTCTATTACTACCCCCTCTAAAACACTTAGTAAGATTGCCGGCGATAGCCTTAAATTATTACCTGTTTGCGACGGTCAATCTCCTAACGTCTTAGGCTTGTGGGAGATACAGAGTTTTTGATCCTTTGTATGGGGAAAGCCACGGGTTTCCTAGCTCATTTAATTTCCGATTATGTACAATTAGGTCTTAGCTGGAGGATTGCAAGAGTTCGTATTTTGGAGTCCTTAGTCTCCAGGAGGAGAAAGAGAGGCTGTGTGGGCAACACGTACGACGTTTTCAAAATCCTCAGGAGCCATTTAGGGTTTTTATATTAGCTGTCTCGGAAGCCACAGAGATTTTGGATCTCAATCTTACTGAAGGAGAAGTCGTGGAGATCATCTTGGAGAATGTGTCCCCACTGACTAGAAGGCATTTTGTGTTTTCACACAAGCCAACCTTGTTGTCAGACTTATACGCGTTAGCTTCTAACATAGAAGGATCCTTACTTGCTGAAAAAGAGTATTTGGAGGCCCACCCCCCACCAATTGTAAACGATTTGCCTCGACGTATCCCCCCCCCCCCCTGCAACCGGGTAGCTTCCAATACCCACGGGAGGCCATTAGGAGCGATTAGGTCAAGAAGACGGGTGGACTTGTCACACGTTAGGTGCTTTCGTTGCCACCAATTGGGGCATTTTCAACGCGACTGCCGGTCGGGAAACGTGTGGTTTTGAGAAGGGGCCGGCCGCGCGTAAATGTAGGAAACGTAGTGACCCCCTTCCCCCTGTGGTTAAAGTTATGATCGGGTCTAATCCCGGGTTTGCGTTGCTGGACACAGGTTCCAGTGGGTCCTTTGTAAACAGCGACTTCCTGAAGAAGTTAAATGGGTCTTACAATATCGTCATTAAGAAAGTAGAATCCAAACCATTTATTGTTGGCAATGGGAGTTTATTATTAGCCCAGGAGAGAGTTAGTTTACCCATTAAAATCGGGGGATTTTCGTGGAAGAGAAATTTATATGGCATCCCGTCCCTCCCTTATGACATTATACTAGGGAACGATTTTCTGTGGGAAACGGGTGCTGTGATTAATTCTGGGCAAAGAGTATTAACCTTTGGATTTTCCCCTAAAGCCCATATTGAGTTATGTCGTTCTGCTACTGTGTGTGGCGTCCATCTTGTAAAATCCTGTGATGATGCGATTAAGGGGTTAATTTCCCGATATTCTGACGTGATTACCACCCGATTGGGTAAATGTGATGTACTCCCTTATGAAATAGTTGTTCAGGATAATGTCCCGGTTAGGTCCGGTTCGTACTCGTGCGCCCCACCTAAAATGAAGATCTTTCGGGAGCTGATTGAAGATCTTGAAGCTAAGGGAGTTATCCGCCCCTCCCATTCGCCGTACGCCAGCCCCGCATTTATAATTCCCAAGAAAGACGAAGGGTATAGGCTCATTGTGGACTTTCGCAAGATTAACAAGAAAATACGGTTCGATCCCTACCCTATGCCCAGTATTGAATCTGCTTTCCAACATCTAGGTAGGGCCAAGATATTTAGCTTAATAGACCTGAACGCCAGTTTTTTGCAGTGTGCCCTAGTTGAGTCATCTAAGAAGTTCACGGCTTTCGTCACCCCTTGGGGGCTGTATGAGTTCAATCGTGTCCCCCTGGGTTGTAGTGTGGGTGGGCAAGCGTTAAGTCGTGTCTTGGACCAGGTGTTATCTGATATTAAATATAAGTATGTTTTTAATTATTTAGATGACATTTGTGTCTACAGTGACTCTTTTGACGAACATATAGGTCATTTAGAGGAAGTGTTATCTCGTCTTCGCCGTGTAGGTTTGACAGTCAATCCTGATATAGTTACCTGGGCTAAATCTTCAATCAAATATCTTGGTTATGTTATATCCTCGGGGAACTTACTTATCGACCCTGAGCGCGTTCGCCCTATTATTGATTACCCCCCTCCCAAGAATTTGAAAGGTGTCATGAGGTTTGTAGGGATGTGCGCGTACTACGCGAGATTCATCCCCTCCTTTTCTGAAATTGCCGCGCCCCTGAATTCTTTGAAAAGAAAAGGGGTTGTGTTTTGCTGGGGTGCCAAGCAAGCTCACGCATTTGACCTGTTGAAGAAAAGGCTCATCTCCCCTGAGGTTTTGCGCATGCCCGATTTTTCGTTACCCTTCCTCCTCCATGTCGATGCGTCCTCTGTGGCGCTGGGTGCTGTACTCTCCCAGAGGTGTGCCGAGGGTGTCAGGCCGGTAGCGTTCGCCAGCCGCACTCTCTCGGAGGCAGAGAGGAAGTACAGTGCCTACGAAAAAGAATGTCTTGCCTGCGTCACAGGCGTGGAGCGTTTCGCGGATTATTTAGAACAGCGAGAGTTTGAGCTTTACACCGACAACCAAGCTCTCGCATGGATGTGGAATCATCCCAAACAATTGGGCAAAGTTGGTAGGTGGGTATGGAGGTTATCCAGGTTTAAATTTTCAACCCACCATATTTCGGGGAAGCTTAACGCTGCGGCCGACGCCTTGTCTCGTATGGCTGAGGACCTTGATCCTATCGTGAGGGAGGGCTGTGACCCTGAGTCCTTGGTAATTAGGTCCATCCCTGAATCTTTTGTTGCTATTCAAGACCATCAAAGTCATGACCCCTGGTGTGTCAATATTATGGAGAGACTCCAGAAGGGAGAGAATATGGGGCAATACTCGATGTTTAGGGGCCTTCTTGTAGTAGATAATGCTAAGGGGAAAGGTAGAAAAGTGGTAGTGCCGATCTCCTTGCGACCCATGTTGCTGCGTTACTTTCATAATTCTCTGCTAGGTGGGCATTTGGGTGTGTTGAAAACTGTAAAGAAGGTGTCCCGTGAATTTTTTTGGCCCGGGTTGTACAGCGACGTCAGGGAATGGGTTAGCCGCTGTGAGGATTGCCTAAGGGCTAAACCCGCCCTGAATTCCAAAGTTGGGTATCATTCGGCCGATGTTGCCCAACGCCCCTGGGATAAAGTCTTCGCTGATTATGTAGGGCCCATTACCCGTACGACCTTGGGGAATACTTGTATACTTGTTCTTGTTGACGCCTTTTCTAAATTTTCAATTCTTATTCCCTTGCGTAACATGAAAGCGACGACCACTGTGAACGCTCTGTGTAGGCGCGTCTGGTCCTTGTTTGGGGCGCCGCGAGTCATTGTAAGTGATAATGGCCCCTGCTTTAGGTCAGCCGCATTTAATGATATGTGTTTCGGCTGGGGCATAAGGCACGTCACCACCAGCCCCTATCACCCTGGCCCTAATCATGTAGAGCGCTTTAATAGAAATCTGGTGGTGGCGCTTACTATTTTTCATAACCAGGCTCAACATCGATGGGATCAGGACATTGATCTCCTTAGTGTAGCGTTTAACTCTGCCTTCCACGAATCCATAGGATGTTCTCCGGCCTCTGTGTTTTTAGGTAGGGAGTTAAATCACCCACTTCTGGCCATATGGGACGTAGGCCCTTTGCTTGCGGAAGATGATGCGGTCCCCTATGAAGATAGGTGTAGGGACGCTTTGGTTCACCTCAGGAGGGCTCAGAAAAGGGTAGCTAAAAGATATGACAAGGGTAGGGTCCCTATTCCTTTTGAGGTTGGTGATCACGTGTTCTGTCGTGAGTTTCCCTTGAGCTCGGCGATTGATAGAAGGTCTGCCAAGTTGTGCCCAAGGTGGAGTGGGCCATGGAGGGTGGAGAAGTTCTTGACCCCAGTCACGGTCCTCCTCAAACTGTTCTCCGACGAATTGGTTAATAGACGCGCCCATGTCAGTCACGTGAAGCCGGCGAGCCCAAGAGTCACGAAGGATGATTAAGTATTTAGTTTTAAGCTAGTGTAAGTAATTTAGGTTTAGAGTGTAAATGATTGGTATTGACGCCATGACTTTTGTAACTATTATATGCTCTCATACTAAGCTCGGGCCCGAGCATAAATATGACACCTTCTGTGACTATAATACACGTGCCCATGTGAACGCTATATATATAAAAAATAATAATAATAATAATAATAATAAAAAAAAAAGGTGCAAAGCGAATCTAAGACATCAAAGTGACAGGTTAATATACCCTTGGGTATGGTGTTTAACATATAAGCATTTGTGAGTGTCAAGAGATCAAGAGTAGAAGTTTATTTGTCCAGCAGCAAGAACTAGTGATTTCTTTTAATGTACACCCTCGTATAAGAGCGAGATGGTGATGGAGCAATCCAAGTGGGACTATTGTGATCCGATGCCTACGATTACGGATGTTGTTTATAAAATCTTCTGCACAAACATTGATCCTTTTTTTTTATGCACAGCTCTCAGGACTCCCCTCTCCCCCCCCCCCCCTTTTCTTTGCTGCCGGGTGGAGATCGACGTCCTACCAGTTGCCGAAGTTCACGACCCAGAGATGCCAAGGTCTGGGACGTAGACGAATGGAGCGCCATACGTTGCATGGAGAGTAGCCGAGGTGCACGACCCTGGGGTGCCGCATCGAGACGAAGGGGACAGTGGACGCCCTTAGCTTTCGGCCAGTGACCGGGCTTGGTGCTACCAACTCGGGGACAAAGGAGCCGCTGCCTATTCAAGTTGATAGAAGGAAGTTGGGAGCCATGACCGACTGCTCATCCCCCCCCCCCCCCGCCAATGACCAAGGGGGGGAGATTTGTAACATTAGCCGCTAGCTAAAGTTACAATACTAGGAATTGTAAATTTACCCAATTCTACAAGACGTCAGCGGCCATGCTCATGTAAACACTGCGAGCCACTTATCAACACACACCTGGCCGTCAAGACCTTCCTTGTAAGACTGAGGCGCGTCAACTGGAATACATCACGCCGTTTCTGCTTGCCCAAAGACCATAAGAAGAAAAGAAGTAGCACTCCACCAAGTTTACGAGCGGGCTTCTACTAGATCCGCGAGGCTCCTAGAACCTTCTCCACCCTGTCTACGTTCTTTGGTCCCCCCCCCCCCCCCTTGACTATGTTCTGCAAGCCGTGTTTTGTGCATATAAAAGACCCACCATGTGAAGTGTGAGCCACTCTTGGGCTAGCGTTGGAATTCGCCTGAACAGGCGAACGCTTCAAAATTAACGATGTAAGCTAAATTCAGTTTAGATGAAATCTTTAACGTTTCTAAAATTACGTTTAGGCACTTTGTTGTTATTTCATAATGGATAGACTTGATCTTTCAAACTTGCGTTTTAGTGACTTTCCATGATAAATGGACTTAAAACTTTCATACTGGCATTAGGTTGCGTCTTCAAATATCTGCCTACATATAACTTAAAACTTTGCACTTAGCAGTATGCATATAGTAATTGGACTTTATGACTTTTCACTTGATATAGTCAATCTTAAATCAATAGAACAAGGAAAGTGTATTTAAAGGAATTGAATACACATTCTTGTTGAGAGTTTTTTAATTTTAGCAGCGTGTCTTACTACCCGTTCGAACAATATGCTTAAGTACTAACTGTTCTAAAGGGATAGGAATTGGGACAGTTGAATGTTAGAGGAAATGAACCCGCATCTTCTTCATCAATATCCCACAACAATTATTTAAGGCATGTAGCCCAGATGAGTAGCAGAGGCGGGTGAAATATATAATATTATATTACATATAAATATTATCCTATAGTTCACTCGTGGAAGAACGGAATTTCACCTTTCCGCTGACCAACAAAATCCATTATCAATATGCTAATCAGCAGTTCCAGGGACTCACAGCAAAACCCTTGATTAAACTAATATTAAACTCTGCCTGGATATAAATACTACATAATTGAAAAAAAAACTGCACTGCAATCGCTTATGTGGTTATAAATATCCTAGATAACATATATACATCTATACGAAACTTTAACAGGGACCCGAAACCCAAAACCTAAATACATCATGCTCCAATTTTCCTGGTTAATATCCTATAGAATATAAAAAACTACTTCGAATCGGTTTAATGTTTCAGAGATATACACAAATATTCATCTGGTCCTTCACCCAGACTCACAACACAAAACCTGATTATATCATGCTAAAACATGCCTGGATAAATATTATACACAATAAACTACATCCCAATCGGGTGTTTCCAGAGATATATATACACATATCCAGCTGACACTTTACCGCGACTTACACCAAAACACCCGATTACAATTATTACACTGAAAAATGCCTGGATAAATACGCTAAAGATTGATAAAACTAACCCCACAGTAATCATGTGGTTCCATCAATGTATACAAACAATCGGCTGGCCCTTCATCGGGACTACCACTGAAACATCTTATTATACACAAATAATGTTAAAACCTGCCTAGATATTGGTCCAGTGTAGAAGTAAAAACTATACTGCAATCTGTTAAGTGGTTCCATAGATCCTAAGCTACAGATTTAAATAAAACCAGCCATATCTTTAACGGAGACTCAAACCCTGACTGTATGTATACTAGATCCTATCAAATATAAATAAAGGCACCACAACTGGTTATGAAGTTCCATGTATATTTAGCAAGACAGACAGACTTTTAAAAAACAGTAAATATATTAAATATATAATATTATTAGCAGCGCATCTTACTACCCGTTCTTTTATATCTAAAATATGTCCAATGGATAAGATTTTATCAAATATATTTTTTTTGTCCACCCGGAAATAATATAATCAATTTTAAATCAGGATTAGGACCCTTAAGTTATATAAGTTTTTTTAACTCAGTGTCTTAAAAATAAAGTATAAATCTTTTAGATTTAATTTATTATTCGCATCCACCCTAACACACTTTATGTTCATCATAAACTGCCATAATTGCATTTAAAGTAATACATTAAAGTGTTATATTAGGGTTACTCTTTTTGATCATGTTATGACCGGATACCAGTTCTTAGATGATGGGAGCACATACACACATTTAATTAATAGGAGAGATGTTTATTATTCTATAACTAGCTAATTTAATGACATGGAATATAAAATATACAATTATTTACCCAAGATGATAGTTGGTTCATAGTAACTATCAATGGGTAATCTACCCTAACTCTACATTATTCTTGGACCATGTATAGGACAACATCCTCTGATGAAGTACTGGAGACAACTGTGCTGTTAGTCAGTCAGTTTGTCTCTGGATGAACTGTGTCATGAACCGGCTGTTCATCCTTAACTGGAATTTAAATTATCAGTAAAAAAAACACTGTCTCAAGACTAGGAATGTAATTGTAAGCTAAGCGGTCATCTTAAGTTGCAACCATTCCTAGTTTCAACTATGCACTTTCGTAGCTGCACATTCTTAATTTTGAGTGTACACTCTGTTCTACATTCTGTTGGCTCCTAACATTCAAAAACATACGAGCTCCAAGCATATTGTTTCATTTATAATCTGAAGAAGTTTTATTTTTCTAATTTGTAAGGTATATCATATTATGTAATGATTTATAACTACAGTAGGCCCATGGCTTCTTTGGTTCTGACTGACAGCTCACAGCTTACTTCTGACAATCAATATTTAACTATATACCTACATTTTGACTGTCAGAAGTGACAGCTGCTAAACACATGTTTTTGCAGATCATTTGGTTAGGCGTAGGGATACATAACTTGGTCTGGTAACTTTTCAAAGCAGTTAGCTGTGAGCTGTCAGTCAGCACCAAAGAAGACATGTGGCTACTGTATATACTAGTTCATTCAAATGTTAAAGAATTATAGGAAGAAAACCATTTTGTCTCAAGATCGACAAAATTATAGTAAATTTTAAAAACATAACACCTGGCAGCAACTGTCCGAAGAAATGAAAATCACCCAAGAAGAATGTAAAAGGAGATAAGTTTAATGGCTTCTCTCAGAAGAGAGAAAGTAAACGTGACTATAAGCAAGAGTTAAGGAAAAGGTAAGACAAAATATTTATTTCAGAATTCTTGATTAAATTAAATTAAGCAGATATTCAAAATCTTTAGAAGACATTCGTATGAAATTTTTGTAATGGCCATTAATTTCTTAATTTTTTAGAATATTCATTAATGTTGACCCACAAAGTTCTCCTTTCTCTAAATAAGTTTGTCTGCCACTACCATTTCTGTCTTTTTTTTTTAATAGCGACATTCCGATAAAAGAAGCCCTGTACTCGCGACTTGTAGGTCCCACATTTCAACCAAACAAAATAAGCATTTGCCGCGCCCAATCAGGAACTTTTGAGTCAAGCTTTGTAATGTAATGCTCGTATATATCATGGAATTAGTATAGTATTAATATTAATGTATTTTTATTATTATTATTACTATTCATAATTCGTTTTGTCAACTTAAGCGATCCTTTATTTTTACACATATCTTTTTAGTTACAACTTGTTTAAGAACTAAATTATTTGTGTATCAGTATGTCGTCCCAACAAGAGCTTCGGTGGCTGTGTGGTATAACACGCTACTCTTGCAGTAGACTAGACTGCCGATGATGGGGAGGTCGAGGTTCGAATCTTGATCGGGTGTATTGAAGGTTTTTTTCCAAACTAGTTTTTCATTCTCCCTTCACACTAATGCAGGTACACCTTCTCTAAATATAACCTTCCTAATCCTTAAAACCATTAGCATAATTAGTGCATAAGCAGAGCCCTGCGTTTGTGGAGATTGCGATAATTCGCGAATGTTAGATATGGCATTTTTTTCTTTCAGATGTTCACATTTCAGGTTACCCTGATTGCAACTATATGCTCAGAATTGTCGCGATAATTCGCGAAATCGTCGTTTTAGCGCGATATTCGCGATTTTAAACGATGTCCGCAATAATCGCGATTTTCGGCATTCGCGCTAATATTTTGGGATATTGAAAAATAAATTTTTGTGTAATATTTTGTCTTTGTGACTTGTACATACTTTTCCCGGAGCAGCTGCCGCTAAATCTTACTATTTTAATAAGTTGACAGCACATTTTTTTGCGGACTAGTGTTTTACCGTTTTGTCCAAACAAAATGTAATTTTTGGTTTTCACTTCAATATGTTTAGTTTACCTGTTTCAAACATTGTCCTGGAAGTCTAGTTTTAACCCAACAAAGTCACCTTAATCACGAAAGTTTGGTAAAACCACTTTTTTAACGCTTTTGTCTTAATTCGATAATTTCGTTGCAAAAATAGGATTTTTGTAATTCACCGCTTATTCACCACTTTTGGGAAACTTAAAAACGAAATTGGGCTTTTTTATTCATCATAAAAGCAGGGCTCTGTGCATAAGCATATAGCTCGAAAGAGTAATAAGACACAGTGCTAAAGAAAAGAGGCTTAAACATAATCACAGCATCTTTAAAAAAATTAGAAGAGTAATGCTAAAGGAAAACATAATCACATATCGCCGGTTAATTCAGTATTTATGAAAGTGGTTCTCATTTTGGTCATTTATAATACTTTAAAGGAATGAGGAAATAAAAAAGGGAAATGGCATATAATTTAATGAAAATAACCAAATCAATGATTTCTGAAAGCAGAACAAAGTTTGGAAGTATGCTGATTATTTTCCATAATGTAGTTTCATTTACTTGGTATTTAGTTTTTTTATTGGGTTCTTCTTTTTTACATGGATTTTTATGGTTACCTCAACATTCCATAAAAATAGCTACTTGTAATGTAACTCATACTTCCAAGAATGTTTGTTTTTTCAGAACTCCATGTATTACAAAAAAAAACATATTCTTGAAGCATATTTAATACAAACTTCTTTGTAGTATTGTACTTAAACAAAAACCTCTTATTCTTATATAAACTGTTTAGTATAAACTTCCTCTTTATACATTTTGGCTTGTTTCCTCCATGGTTGACATAGAAGACTCCCACTTGAGCCTGTTTATTACAATCTATTTTATACAAAAAATTATCTTAAGTTCCATGGTGCTTGACAAAGAAGCCTTCGTCAAGATACATTTTATTACCGCCCCCTTCTTTACAATGACGTTTTACATATGTCCCTCCATGCTTCACACATAAGCCACCTCCTTGAGGACCTTTAGTACAACCTGCTTCTTTACATTTTGCCTTGACTCCTCCATGCTTCACACAGAAACCTCCTCCTTTGGCATATTTAGTACAACCTGCTTCTTTGCATTTACCTTGGCTTCCTCCGTGCTTCACACATAAGCCTTCTCCTTTAGCATATCTTGTACAACCTTCTTCTTTACATTTACCCTGGCTTCCTCCATGATTTACACAAAAACCACCTCTTTTAGCAAATTTAGTACAACTTGTTTCATTGCATTTAGCCTGGCTTCCTCCATGATTCAAACAGAAACCACCTCCGCGAGCCTTTTTAGTACATCCCTCTTCTTTACATAAAGGTTTTACATAAGTACCTCCATGCTTCATACATAAACCTCCTACTTTAGCATATTTCGTACATTCTTCTTCTTTGCATTTAGGCTTACATCCTCCATGATTTACACAAAAACCTCCTATACGAGGCTTTTTAGTACATCCTTCTTCTTTACAATATCTTTTAACATAAGTGCCTCCATGCCTCACACATAGACCTCCTCCTTGAGGAATTTTAGTACATCCTACTTCCTTACAAAAACGTTTCACATAAGTCCCTCCATGTTCCACACATAAGCCTCCCCCTTGAGGACTCTTAGTACAACCTTCTTCTTTGCATTTAGCCTTGATCCCTCCATGTTTCACACAGAAACCTCCTCCTTTAGCATATTTAGTACAACCTGATTCTTTGCATTTACCTAAGCTTCCTCCGTGCTTCACACAAAAACCTCCTCCTTTAGCATATTTAGTACAACCTGCTTCTTTGCATTTTCCCTTGCTTACTCCATGATTCACGCAGAAACCTCCTCCACGAGCCTTTTTAGTACATCCTTCTTCTTTACAGAATGGTTTTACATATGTGCCACCATGCTTCATACATAAACCTCCTCCTTGAGCAATTTTATTACATTCACGCTCTTTGCAAAAACGTTTTATATAGGTCCCTCCATGCTCCACACAGAAACCTCCTCCTTGAGGACTCTTAGAGCAACCTGCTTTTTTGCATTTAACTTTGATTCCACCATGGTCCACACAAAAACCTCCTCTTTGAGGACTCTTAATACAATCTACTTCTTTACATTTACCCTGGCTTCCTCCATGATTTACACAAAAACCTCCTCCTTTAGCAAATTTAGTACAACCTGCTTCTTTGCATTTACCTTTGCTTCCTCCATGCTTCAAACAAAAACCTCTTCCATGAGCCATTTTAGTACATCCATCTTCTTTACAGATAGGTTTTACATAAGTGCCTCCATGCTCCTCACAGAAATTTCCTTCTTTAATGTGTTTAGTACAATCATTTTTTTCACAAGTATATTTTGACTGGATTCCTGCATGTTTCATGGGAATACATTCTTGAACAATATTATAAGAAATATCTTTTTTACAATTCAATGGTTCGTTTTGCTTATTCAATGGGGACATGATTTCATTGTACTTTTCTTGTGAGATCATTTTTTTCTCCCTACAAATCTGAGTTTCTGATTCATATGGCATTATCTGTAACAAAAAAAATAATTAGATAATAGGTATTGTGTCTTAAACAAGTGATTTATCAAATTAATTCTAGAACTAGACCAATGCTGATCATCGGTCATTCAGTGGGCCTAATTACCAGCAATTTGGTCTCCAACTGTTAACATTAATCACTGAGGAAAATATGGTGGAACTTTATACAAAGTCCTCCAATGCAATTTAGCATTTAAGATCATTTATTTTTGTATTTAAAAATTTGGGTATTTATGACCAGTTAACAAATTTTTATCTGGTGTAAATGATGTTGACATATATTTTCAAAGTCATCTGAAATAAATTTAATATTTTAATAGTGTGTACAATGGACTGGCAGGCAGGTTGATAACTTCTAATGGCCTACTTTGTTTTCTTAAGGCTGAAATAAATACCTTAAAACTATTTATTATATTCTCTGAAAGGAGGGTGTGAGAGAGCATTGGAAAGTAAGTAAGAAGAGTCCAAGGTTAGCCAATTTGGTAACTATAACAGCCTAAGAGAGAGAGAAAGGGGAGGGGGGTATATTTAGGTTGGATCAAAACTAGTTTAAGAATACTTGTCTGCTTAAATGTTTATTAATCTTAATAGTACTTGATTAAATTAAGTTATCAGTTAAATTAAATTATTTATTATTATTATTAAATATCATTACTTTAAAATTAGCTTTAAGGTGTATTATTAGTGTTTAGTTTTCTTATTTTTTTCTCAATTTCTTTCACCCTGTCTTAGTTCCCATTCGAGCTATGTACTTACATTAATTATGTTAATGGAATCAGATTAAGAGATTTACCCATAAATTGTGTGCAGAGAGAGTAGGAATCCATTAAAGAAAAACCGCCCCTAATATTCCCTTACGAGATTCAAACACTGATCTCCCCACCACCAGAAAGCCAGTATGACAAGAGAGTGGTGTGTTATAACCATGTGACCCCCAATGTAAGGTTAGTTTTATATTATTTAAAATATTAATATAATTCATTTTAGCTATTTTGCTTTGAAAAGATTAAAAGAACGGAACATTAGTTTTCTGTATAACTCTTTGCGATTTTTAATTATAAGCATGATAAAGTATCTTAATTTCTTAGAGAAATCCAATGTTTGGCTTCAAATAATAGTTCTGATTGTTTGAGTTTAAAAATTTTAATTTTTATTAGATTTATTAGATGTTTTGACTACACACATGTTTTTGTATAAAATAATTGGCGATTAAAAGGATGAATGTATAGGATGAATATCGATTCGTTAAACTTGTATGGTATTTGTTTTTGATAGCTATTTAAAATAGCATATACAATAGACTCTCAATTTACTAGGGGCAGATCAGCCAGTTTGCGGCTTAGCCATTGCTATATGTAAATGTCACAAACAATACATCACCATCTGAATGCATCCTACTGTTATAGCCACCCAGTACGCAGGTACGGCAATCTCTCAGAGAGAGCGAGACAGACCGAGATAAATAAATAGTAACACATGCTCAAGGTCATACAGAGGCTGCTAAGACTAGCGAAATAGATGGGGAGGTAGAGAAATAAAAAGAGGAAGAGCTTATTTCAGGTGATAAAGTGAATCAGTAGCCAAGGCACTGAAGGCTGAGGAATATGTGCTGACCTGACAAATTTGGATAAGCAGGATGACACTTTACAAACACAATGAATGAATGCACTGAAAAGTAACGGCAATCAGTACAAATGAATAAAGGACTTCTTTCATTAATTCATTAAGTATATAGTGTATATAGGCCTAGGGGGAAAAGGGGATATTTTTGTATTATCTGTGATTTCTATTATTCGTGCTTCCTCTCCCCTCAATCACCTCAGAAAATCGAGAATCTACTGTACAGTTTAATTTCACAAATTAGGAATCACACATGTAACAGATTACACACAATAAATTAGAAAATGGCCCCAACTTTTATTGAGAAATTGCATTTAAAAAAGTTTATCTTCATTCAAGACAAGCAAGTCTAACACATTTTTTAACAGAAGTATCTAAACTTAAACATGAATGAACGTTTTGCTCAGCCCACCCCTCTTAATAGCTTGATTGGACCAAGTCTTATAAATCATTTAATTCTTATGCTTTATCTCTTTGCTTGAATTCACATAAATACTTCCTAATCCCTAACACATTAGTGTAATTAGTATATAGGTGTACAATCTGAACAGTTATTAAGAGTGGTGCTAAAAAAAATGCTGTTTGTAGTTATTATTGTGTTATTTATTATAATGTTTAAATATTATATATTTATTTTTTAACACATGGTGGGTAAGTTTGTGGCTATTAGAAGTTTTATTTTTGGCTTTACAAGGTCAGGTTTTTTAAAGCGTTATGAATCTATCTTGTAGTGTTCACATCTTTCACATATTACCTCACTTTAAATACTTTTACAATCATACCTTCTCTAACATTGTGCGAAACAGGCGGATCTTTTGAGAGGTGTTTGAGAGCTGTGATTTTATCTTTTTCTTCAACTGAACATATTAGAAAAAAAAAAAAAATTTTTTTTGCCCAGTACCCTTGCTACTTCTTACCCTTTCCTCCAACATGTATTTTATTTAACAGCTTAAAATTGTGATTGAAACTGAAGTCATTATTTCATTTGCGTCCTGGCTTCCCGTACAGCTCGCTTCGTTCTTTTCTTCTCATCCCTATATTCTTCCTCTGTTAACTCGTTCCTAGTCTTAAAACTCCTTCTGAATGCATTATTCTTATCTACTTCTTCCTTCCCATTGTGTCTCCTTCCACTTGCTCTTATTTATTGTCTTCCCACATACCTCCTCTGCCGCTCCCACCAGACTATTCTTAAACCTTTCCCATTCAACCTATAAACTTTGCATCTCATCCTTTGGTATTAAGCCTTTTGCCTTTCTTGGGTACAGCTTTCTTTCCACTTCAATCTTAAGCCTGCACACCCTTATTCTTTTTTCTTGTCTTACTACCTTTCTCAGACATTCCCATCCCTTTTGTGTCTACCATCAAAACCTGTGGTCACTATTTAAGTAGACAATTGGTAATTACCTTGATGATCAAGGTCTGCCTTTTCAGTTCTTTATCCATGATAAAGTTGACTACCACTGTCTTTTGCTTCCCATCCCAACTGTATCTGGTGATATTATGACTTTCTCTTTCCTTCTTATACCAGCTCATTGCTACTTTCATATTATTTCTTGCACATAACTCCAACAGCCCTCTACAATCCTTGTTTTTCTCTCACCATCCTTTCTCCACCAACACCTCCTCAAACTCTACTCTTCCTTTTCCTAATTACCAGATATTCACCCATATATTTAGTTAAAAGAATGAAAGATTTAATTAAAGCATAACTTATAAATATTCATTAGTTTAATTTTGTAGTGTATGCTAAGTAATTGAACTTAGTCTGCTGCAAGATGACAAAATCTCCTTAAATACGTAAATAGCCCACAATATTATTTATATATATATATTACTATCCCCACCGAATAAACAATAGCTCTTCCTTCTACTAACAAAGTTATCCTATCAATTTGCATTCCTCCATAAAGATTGTTGTGGATATGAGAAAAGCATGCCCTTTCTGAAAAAAGTTCCCCGGTAAAGTGAATGGCGCTGACTAGCACATGTTGAGGCTATCATGGCTCTTCTAGTCAGCATGTTTTCCTAGCTCTCATGCCTGCAGTGATCTTTATGAAGGAATGCAAATTAATAGGAGAATATATAAGTATAAAAGGCATTGTTAAGTTGTTGGGGATAATAGTTATATATAAGTAATATTGTGGTTTATTTGTGTATCTAGGGATATTTTGTCTTCTTATAACTTACTAAGTCCAATTATTTAGTATACACTACAACTTTATAAAATATCCAAATGAAGGGCCCATCAAATTGGTAGTGTTGATTAAATCAGACACACCTTTTGGAAATTAATGTTTGAAGTGAATATCCTTGATATTTACCCTCAAAACTTTTTATTGGTTGAGATGGTCTAGAAGTTTGATTTTTGTTTGATTTTTTCCAAAATAGTGAACTTGTTCATTAAAAAAAAGGATAATGTTGTTATTCCTCAACAATGGTGCATTCTTAATGTTTTCTGCCACTGTATTTGATGTTTGATTATTTTTAAATATTTTTGTTTACCTTAACAACCAAAATTGTAACAAGAGAAAGATTACATCATGTGATTGTTATGTCAACATTCTAACAAGGCACAGATTCAGTATTGAAGCTCTATAACTGCACTCGGTTTTCATTACTAAACACAGTTCATGTCTCATTGTGTTGTTGTTTTTTGTTGATCTTGTGAAAACATTTAACACAATAAATTATATCTAAATTATGTTACTATTATTATTATTATTATTATTATTATTATTATTATTATTAGCACCACGTCTTACTACCCATTCGGGTTATACGCACTTACACTAATGTGTAATGGTAGGGTGATTGTGAGATGAAATGGAGGACCTACAGTTTAACGTGGAATCCGAACCACGGTGGAGGCCTGGCATTCCCCAATTATGTTACTAGAATTTCATAAAACACACCTCATAAATACTGGGGAAACAATTTTAGTAAATAATTATGAAACAAAACAACTTTTGTGTTCAGCGTTTTGTTTTGTTTGCGATACTAGATTAGATTTGGTTCCGGATTTAGTTACATCATCTTAAAGAGTGTGAAGTGTGGTGCGGCTTGAAGGATCTTCGGTTTGCGCCCACACACTTGACATAGGAGAAATATACAAAGTAAACGTGCCAGCAAAGCACCAGCCTCAGGCTGGTAATTTAACAAGACCTGTTGGTAGCCATGCACAGTGGAATACAATTAGTTGTTTGTACAATGCAACACAATAAATAAGCCTAGAAAGCACTGTGAGCATGCAGTCCAGGAGTTGGCCACACAATAGAAAGTAGCGGAGCATGATTTAGTTAAAAATAGAGTGTGACCACGTAGGTAGGCATTATAGTAAGACATGCTACTATGTCCTCTTAAAGTTAAGTGACCTGTTAGTCTTTGAGCTGCACAATTTGAGCAACACGATGGATACTAAGCCAGGCTTGCCCTGCCATCACGTGCATGTCAGCCCTACAGTGGCAACAGTGGGAAGTGTCTCGTGACAGAGGCTATGTGCACCTTGTTGGTAGTAGTTGATTTCCCGGGTTCATATCTGGCTGAGTTTTTTGCCTCTCTTTTTTAGCGTGCTCTTTCCATCTTATTCTGTAGAAGGATTAATTATCAGCGTGGAATATTGGCGGAGTTTAGTTGGGTTCTGCTTCCCATGTCTTTTGCATGAGGTTTTACGCTTGTGGGGCTAGTATTCCATAGTGTGTAAGTTGTGGGATGTGGCTCCGTTTCTAACCCATCTATGATTGCTATAGGCAAGGTTTTTTTTGTTTTGTTTTTGCACTTTATTTGAATTATTTAGGAGTCGTGTTTTGCTATCCATTTAACTTGATGTGTTATTGCAGCATATAGTGTAAATATGATGTCCATGGCGATCCTATTAGAGCGTACATATAATTTTCCGTGAGATTATAATTTGGTCTGTGTAGTTTAGTGTTGGATAGCTTAAGCTAGTGTTAAGGTTGAAATCAGTTAAAGTGTGTATGTTCACTCAAAATCTGAAGAAACTGTGTTAATACAAACAATAACTTCTATGCCGAAAGATTGATCTGTTCATCAAGTGCTGTGTAAAACATAACCATACAAACTTCTCGTTTAGCGTCCAGTGACATTTTAGGTAATAAGTGATATAGCTATAGTCTGAAGTATTTTTGTAAAGAAGAGTTGGTAGTACTGTTTTAAGAGAATATATATTTTCTTGGTTATTGATGTTAAATATAATTTGTGTAATTTTCTCCAGTCTTTAGGTGGGTTTTGGCATTTTGATGAATTTTGGTGGGTAGGGTTTTAAAAAAACTTACAGAACTCCTTAGAGGGTTTGTGAATCGAGGCTGGGAGGGTGTACCATTTTGTTTGCAGTGTTAGAATGGATTTGGTTTGGGTTTTGGTGACTTCACCTCCAGAGCTCACTAGTGTAGTGTAAGGCATAGTACAACTTGAGAGGGTTGGGGGTTCAAGCCCAGACTCTCAACTTAAGAGAGTCGTACTAAGTAAACGTGCTAGCAGAGTGCAAGCTTCGGGCCGGGGTTTTTACAAGACAAACTGCTGTTGGTTGTGTGGGCTGGAATACAATTTGCTGTTTGAATAAGGAAGCAAAATAAATGAGCCTAGAAAGCATTGAGTGATTATTTTGTGGCTTTCCCTGGGTGTCCTTACATCTCGTCAATGCTGAAATTATATCGCCAGGCTGTGGCGGTTCCTGAGGCCAGGGGTTGAAGAAAGGTATTGCACCTGGGGCCATGTGGTCCAGCGGTTGGACACATCGTACATTTATTTATGAATTGCCTACTTTCAGTTTTATGAATTAGTAAAGGATATTAATAATGGTACCATGGGCAAATCCTATGGTAATACTGATCCCCAACCTTACTTAATGAGAGTTAAGTAGAATATTAAGTATATAGTAGTCTAAATGTGACTGTATTGGTACTTTGAGAAAATTAACTTTTTTTTTTCTTGTGATTGAAATTGTGCAGTTATTTTAACCATTACTTAAATAGACAATACAATTTACATAAAACTGTTAAAAAAACTAGCAACAGAACTATTATATTTTTATTATCTTAAAACAAATACATTCAATTATTTCAAAAGCCAATGTAAATATAATCAACTAACCTCTGATTGTGGCTTAGTCACCAGTATATTAACAGACTTGCATGGTGGTGGTTCACGCATTGGTATCTGTCCACAAATACTTTCCTTTGTAAAAAACGTAGAATAAACATCAATCTATTAGATCAGAAGTCAAACATTAATTTAGGGACAGAAATAATAAATAGTTAATCACATTATTCAAGATGTAGTATTTTATAAAAGACTTATTTTAAAATCCAAACCTATATTTTATTGATTTGATAAATTATGTATAATGCTAATATTAGAAGTCTGCAGCTCAAGTTTTTTAGTTTGAGTTGATGGCAGATCACAAGTGAGCTTTTTTATAAAGCTTCTAAATCTCTAGTTGAACTTGGGTTGAATTAATATATTATTTTAAATATTAATTATGTTAGTAAAAACCCAGTGTGTATTAATTTTTTTTAATGAAATAGGAGACAAATATTTAAAATAAAATATTGCAGCATATAGTGTAAATATGATATCCATGGTGAGTACTTATTATGAGTGTGAGTGTACTTATTATTTTCCGTGATATTATAATTTTGTGTGTGTAGTTTAGTGTTGGATAGCTTAAGCTAGTGTTAAGGTTGAAATCAGTTAAAGTGTGTATGTTTACTCAAAATCTGAAGAAACTGTGTTAATACAAACAATAGATTCTATGCCGAAAGATTGATCTGTTCATCAAGTGCTGTGTAAAACATAACCATACAAACTTCTCATTTAGCGCCCAATGACATTTCAGGTAATAAGTGATTTAGCTATATTCTGAAGTATTTTTGTAAAGAAGAGTTGGTAGTACTGTTTTAAGAGAATATATATTTTCTTGGTTATTGATGTTACATATAATTTGTGTAATTTGCTCCAGTTTTCAGGTGGTTTTTTTTTGCAATTTTGGTGAATTTTGGTGGGAGGGTTATAAAAAAAACGGGTACCTGTCATTTGGCCTAAAGTGTAGGCTAAATGCCTTTTAGGCCAAATGACTTTAGGCCAAATGACTTTTGCAAAGTTAATTTAGACCATTTATTAAAATGTGTTCTGCTGTCTTGGGAAACATTCGTTGTGATTTGAAGTGATACTAATAGATGGCGAGGTGTGTAGTGTTTAGTTAAATAGTATATACCACCGTTTCAAAATATTTAAGTCTTTTCTCGATTTACTACTTCCCAAGGTATAGCAGCACGTCCATTAACCTGTAGTACCACTTTTGTATATTGAACTTTTTACATTGCCAAGGTTTTGTACTAGTTTTTGTACCGTTTTGTACCAGGACAGTTTTTTATTAATTAAGTCACACCATTTTAATAATTATGTTTTATTTTGAATTTAATTTTTTTTAAGTGCCAAAGTATATTTTATCAGTCTTTTTTAGTATATTTGTTTATTAATTTTGATAAATGAATTAATCAATAATTCATTTTTTTATATCATATTAACTTACTCAAGTTTGCCGACGGCTTCGCTCACATTCAAGTTGGGTAAATTATCTTATTTTTAGCAAATCATCTAACAGGTTTTCTCAAACTCTATGCTCTTGAGCCTTACATGAACATTAAAAGTAATTGTTAAGACTCTTATTCATAGAATAAAATAACTTTTTACGTTAAAATACAAAAATGAGACATTTTTTATTTAATTGATTTCTTTATTTTCTGATAAGAGCTTTGTAGAAGTTTATTAAGAATAGTAAAGTTTTGTAAGATATTAATTAATTTTATTGCTTCATAGGCCAAAGAGAATATTAATTTTTTAGTCAATCATAATAGCAAGTCAAAGAAGTGAAAAATTGGTTCACACCTCATCTGAAATCCCTTCGCGCCTCACAGTTTGAGACACCCTGATCTAAGCTACCAAAAATACAATTTCAGACACGTATGAGGCGAGAACTTTGTATGTTGATGAAGCCACAAATTAACTACTACCTATAAGAAGTAAAATAAATTATTTATATATATATGTATATATATGCAGTCTTTGCATCAATATTTGCTTGCTTACGCGGAGACATTGTTGAAATGAACACCAAAGAAATAGTTTAAATTTATTAAACCTAGACATGAATTAATTTGAAAGAATCACTCTAGTACTAAGCACCTCAGCTTATCAAATAAATTGTTCTGTTAGTAATTGTTTCTATTGGTTTTTGAAAATTTTCCCTTCTCCTCCCCAATCATAATTTCTCTAACTCCCATTTAAACACATAGTTTTAAGAATAATTTCTTTATCTATAGTTGTACTTCTACCTACCAGCCAAATTTCGATTTTCAACTATAGATAAAAGGTTTTTCTTATAACTCCCCCCGCTCCTCCCTTGGTTTCATGGAGTTACATTTTAAAATGTTCAGACTTATTAGTTATTTGGAGTGGTGCATTTACGGGCATGCCAAAATTCAATTTTTAACAACACTGCACTGAGATGTAGTAGTTTCTATTAATTTTGTAGATTTTGAACCCCCCATACACCAACCCATTTTGAGAAATTTAGAGTCTAATGTTATTTTTGCTATCTGGGATTTGCTTTATCTTTATTTATCTGTCAAAATTTTATTTTTTTCCTCATTCCAAAAAGTTTTTCTCTCTATTATACTCCATCACCACTATTTCTCAGAATGCATATTTTAAATAAAATAATAATTATTATGTAAATGTATATTTGTATTGTTTCCAGTACCTAATTAATAAATTTAAATTCTTTACAAACAGAGAAGTGATTAAATATATTAGTTTTGGAAATGTTGACCTCCCAACTCCCCTTCCTCCCACCATTACTCAACTCACTGAGAAATTTCAAATTTTAAGATTTATTTGGTCATCTTGACGGGTCCTTATACTAAGGCTTAATAGAGTTGTAGGGTAAGCTCGTTCACTTTACGGCCAGGATTCAGCTCTACCCTAACGTGCAGCGCTGCTGTAACGTCTGCTCGTGATCTAGCCAAGCTTGCTTCTGTTCAAATCATGTGACTGTGCAGTGCCGCACTTATTTTTATTTTTACTATTTAGCACCACGTCTTACTACCCATTCGAATTTTATGCCTAAGTATTAATTACGCTAATGGATTAGGAATTGGGAAGGTTGAATTAGAGTAAGTGAACCCACATTTGCGTGGAGGGAGAGTGGAAAACTATATAGGAAAAACCACCCCCAGTTCACCCGACCGAGATTCGAACCTCGATCTTGCCGTCTCAGCAGTCGAGCTCAACATGATTAGCGTGTTAACTATCTACGACACCGAGGCAGGTGCGCTCGTTACTCACTTATTATTAATGTCAAGTATGCTTACCAAAGTCAATGTGAATAGTAAATGTTTGTGTGTTTTTTGTAAGCTTTCTTATTATTTATGCGTGAAGGGTTACGAAAAGTGTCATACCGATACCAAAAAAAGCCGGGAAATCATTGTACGTTGCCGTATGCAATAAAAGTAATCTAAGGGATATGCGTTTATACACCATGACTTCTCTAAAGATTCTGATGTCAGACGAAGATGTATTCCCTTCTGAACGAGATGGAAAATGGAGTCATGATTCGTATTTTATTTGCTCACAACATTTTTTTCACTGATGAATATGAACAAGACCTTCAGCCCTAAATGTTGTACTTTCCTTAAAAAAAGCAAATTAAAATCGCCCTTATTTGCGCTGTCTCCGAAAATGTTATCCAAGGGGAAAATATCACCCGTGAATCTAGTCATTATATTAGATTTACGAAACAAATAGTAAGTAATTTCATGGCGGGTAAACATGTCACCCCCAATAGTTTTAATTTATGGAAAAGTCCCCTTCTATAGTGAATTTAATGATTTGTTTAGATAGTTTACTTAACTGCAAGATTTCACATATGCATTTTATAAGCTTATCAAACAAATTGATCTTGCTTCATTAATGTGGACAGGAGTCTGGAAGAGAAATCTCCTCATTCAAGGTGGATATAGTTTTATGTTATCCATGCCATCTTAAAACATACCTACTTTAGAAACATTATTTCTAAATTTAATAAATCACGTGGCTGTATGACAAACATAAATATGTTTTGTACAAGAACATAGTTTATTTAGTACATGAACAAATGTATATAGTACGCTAGTTAATGAAAGAATTTAGGTATTTGGTGACGTAAATGTTCACTTAAATTATGTGTTAACTTTTCAATATAAATTTAACAACCCTCTTGTAAGTAGGCCTATTCATAAACCAATTTGTAGTATAGTGAAAATCTTGAATTTATATTAATGTTCAACTGAGTATGTCAAACTATATATTTAAACGGTAATATTAATTCAGCTACGTTTATGTTATATAAGTTGGTAATAATATATGCCCCCCTCAAAGTTGGAGATAATGTGTGTGTCCTCCACCTATACCCCCACTCGCCCCCCCCCTTCCCCCTCAGTTGGAAAAAAGTTGTCTCTAAGATTGAAGTTAAATCTCAGCCGGGTGAAACAAGGTATTTTTCCCTAAAATGGTTCCCCACTCTCAATAGGCACAAATGTAGGTACACTCAATCTAAAATGTTACCTTCCTCATTCCTGGTTCATTAGGGTAAATTGATGTATGTGTACAACTCAAACGGGTAGTAAGTCACAGTGGAAAAAAAATTATTGTGATGACTATCAAGAGTATCGGCAAAACTTTATTAGTGTCGGGCGAGGTAGTTTGTAAAAAAACTATTTTTAAGGAGTTTTTAGGGGATGACTCCAAGCAAGTGGAAAATATTTGAAAATGGAATGCCACTAAAAGCTATTTGGGGTGTCCCTTAAGCATTTAGAAATAATAATAGATTGTTATAGAATCTTTTTGAAGTTTGATGCAAACCATCTTTCAGCTTCAAACTCAAGTATATCAGAGGGAAGTTTAACAAACTGGAGAAAGCACATTTCGATGGGGGGGGGGGAGGGGCAGGAAAATATGATAATACCCAACCCTATCAAACCTTCCCTCTTTCCCAGTTCACCCCAATGAGTGACACTCGATATAAAACTAGCGACAGACACACCGTAGAATGTAGATCATTTCCCCAGAGTCTGACAAACTAACTTAAATCTAGAACAAATACAACATCCAGCCCCATGACAGTTAATTTATCATTGTGAAAGGGGAAAAGCAAAGTCAACCAATGATGCGTTTTTTGGACATTCTGGGAATCGAACCCGGGACCTTTAGCTCAGTATGCAAACACTCAACCAACTGAGATAAAGTGTCGGACTGTGTATTGAAATCAACATTTAGTACGGTTTATGTGTTGTTAACAAAATATTTCTAGATTATGTGATACAAAAATTACACCTCTTACACAAATAAAAAGCTGGTACCTTGGTATTAACGCTGTAAGCTACCTGGTCACATAAGTCATGGCACTCAAAATATAACTTGTTTTTGAGTGACGCGGAGGTCGGGGTGTAGTGTAGTTTTTTTTTTATATTCATTCAAGTATAAAATTATAAAAGACTTGTGAGATTTATATGTATTTATTGAATTGATCATAATACTAATGTAAATATTTTTATGAGAGTTCTGCCATTCATTTTTTCTGGTACAAGGCTCCTTTGGTCTAAAATGTGAGAACCCCTGGTCTAAGTCAATATATGTTAATGTGTTGAATAACACGCTCTGGTAGCTTTGTCAGTTTGAAGTACTTTAGTATTAATTTTAACAGAAATTGGGTGGGATGTGAGTGATTCTGAAGTCTCTATAAGCAAAGGGCCTCGGGGTAATAACCCATATCTTGTGTTAAGAGGCTTAAAAACTAAAACGAACTTAATTACCAGAATGGTGGCTACTAGTTATTTACATTTTCTTGTATACAATGTATGAAGCTACTATGGTTGTGCTTTTTTTCAAATGAGAATATAAGTGGCACTTTTAATATGTGTGTGTGTGTTTTGAATATAAAGTCTTAAACCAAGTCTTAAAAAGGAGCCTATGTATCGACTCATCTTCTGTGTCTTATGTTTTAGTTATAAAGTAAATAATTTATGTTTGTATTAAAATTATTAGCGGTCATGGGGGGAGGTGCCCTGCTTACCCCACCCCTTGGGTGCGCCACTGGTTCTAAGTAAATGCTTAGTGAGAGGTCATTTTATCATAGATATAATTAATTTATAAAATATGATAGTTATTTCAATGGTTTTTATGAACTTATAATTCCCCTTTTTCTCGTCAAGTGAAAAAATCAAAAGTATATCAGTTAGCTTTTATTTAATTAAAAGGGGTACTAAACTTTTAGTTCCAACACCCATTAAAAAAGGTTTAGATTATATATATAATGTTAATAATGAATACTTTTTGAGCCGGTGTGTTAAAGGAGTCTTACATTTTATATTATTAAGTCAATATAGTAAGTATAGTATTTATCTTAAAAATGTTAGTTCAAGTTTAGAATTAATTATAATTATACAAAAATGTACATTTGTTATATTTGAATTGATGTATTTTCACTGTCTAAAATATGTTTTTCAAGTAAATAGAGTAAGCTCTAGTAGTGTTGTTTTTTCATTGTATCTTCACGCCAGTCAATGCTTTGCGCATTTAATAGCAAATAGAAGATAGGTATGAGGAAGATATAATTATGAGAAGTACCCTCATTTGCGTGGAAATAGGGGAAACCATTTAGGAAAATTACCATCAGTACACCGTGTAATTGAGCAGCCGCGGCATGCACATTTTTGTCCTCGATTCATTATTTCATAGTAAAAATCTTTCTTTAAAAAATGAAGATGAAATATATACATATATAAAAAAATAGATATCACTCAATTTTACAAAGAAATATACAAATCAATACATTATTTAATCTATATAAAGCAAAGGACATTAAGCAAGACAGAGGTGCCCACCTACAACTCGTGAACCTCAAAACAAATTATGTTAGTAGGTTTGAAAAAGAACCAAAGGAAAGTTGCCAAGGAACAATGAATTTTTGTATTTACTTCAAGGTTGTTTGCTATTATTAGGAATGGAGGGAGGAAAGGACTGCTGCCTAATCCCACCCTTCAAAGTCTCTTGTAGAGTGCGACGGAGAAGAGAGAAAGAGAAGATTTAGCCTGTTTGCTTTAGGCTATCAAGTGTCACTTTTTGGTGTGGAAACAAAGTGATCTGCGGCGAGATATTTTTTACTAACCAAAGCTCGTCAGATTTATCATCTGCCTCTGCAGACGATTGGCTTTTCGGAGGTACACTTGCGTACATTTATTTTTTTGCCCTGGAAGTTATCATCCTGGAACGCTTCCACATTTTGTATTTTACGTTTTATGAGACTTAAAAAAAGACAACACATTCATAAAATCTTTTGTGACATTTTTTTGCCAATGGGAAGTTATATCTTATGTAAGTTAATAATTGATGTTTTATTTATATGAAGAACTATATATAGTTAAAACAAGAACATTACAATTATCACATAATTTTGTAATATTTTTAAAACAGGTCTTATTGTTATATATATATAGATATATTAATTAATATCATATAATAAAGTATTAGGTTAAGCTATAAAACCAATTACATTATGGATATATAGGATGGGAAATAGTATATATTTATTAAACATTTTGATATAAATACATTTAATTAAACATCCCATTTCATTACTGATTAATATATATATTCTCATCAGTAAACACACAAACTTAATAGTTAGAGCTATTATAATAAAAATGTACTAATTTTATATAATATAGTTAATATAATTTAACAATAATAATAGAATAAGTCTATCAAAACTTATTATATAATATTATATATATATAAAATATACATGACACATTGTAATATTTACTATCAAAATTTATTTAATGTGTCACTATTATATATATTAATTATTAATACAATAAATACAAAATATCTCAGTAACTCTAAACGAAAATCGGGCGTCACTTAAGACAAATTTAAAGTGGGTGGGTTCAATATTGGTTCCCACTTTCATTTTTCCTTTCGGAATAAGTTGTCAAAAGTACCCATAATTTGAATGTACGCATATAAATTTACTGCGCGTAAATGGTGTTGAGAATGGTGTTTTCTTATTGTTTTTCGTTAACTTTATGACCTTGAGATATATTAACAAGGAAATAATATCGAAATCTATATATAAAAAAGGTGATATAGTGTTTTGTTTTGTGAACTACTGATCTAGTTGTATGTAGGATAGTGTCAATGTTTTTAGAAATATTGTAACTACCTTGCATCAGTTGTGCTATCTATATTCAGATGAAACAACTAACAGTACTTTTTACTTCCGAAGGTACAAAGGTTTTAAATTTACAATTTAGGTCAAATGACTTTAGGCCAAATGCCTTTTAGTCCAAACGTCTTTAGGCTAAATGACTTTTAAGGCCAAATGACTTTTGGTTTCATTTTTAGGCCAAATGATTTTAGGCCAATTGCCGCGTCCTCAAAAAAACATACAGAACTCCTTGGAGGGTTTGTGAATCGAGGCTGGGAGGGTGTACCATTTTGTTTGCAGTGTTAGAATGGAATTGGTTTGGGTTTTGGTGACTTCACCTCCAGAGCTCACTAGTGTAGTGTAAGGCATAGTACAACTTGAGAGGGTTGGGGGTTCAAGCCCAGACTCTCAACTTAAGAGAGTCGTACTAAGTAAACGTGCTAGCAGAGTGCAAGCTTCGGGCCGGGGTTTTTACAAGACAAACTGCTGTTGGTTGTGTGGGCTGGAATACAATTTGCTGTTTGAATAAGGCAGCAAAATAAATGAGCCTAGAAAGCATTGAGTGATTATTTGTGGCTTTCCTTGGGTGTCCTTACATCTCGTCAATGCTGAAATTATATCGCCAGGCTGTGGCGGTTCCTGAGGCCAGGGGTTGAAGAAAGGTATTGCACCTGGGGCCATGTGGTCCAGCGGTTGGACACATGTACATTTATTTATGAATTGCCTACTTTCAGTTTTATGAATTAATAAAGGATTTTGATAATGGTACCATGGGCTATCCTATGGTAATACTGATCCCAACCTTACTTAAGAGAGTTAAGTAGAATATTAGAGTATAGTAGTCTAAATGTGACTGTAATGGTACTTTGAGAGAATCAACTTTTTTTTTCTTGTGATTGAAATTGTGCAGTTATTTTAACCATTACTTAAATAGACAATACATTTTACATAAAACTGTTAAAAAACTAGCAACAGAACTATTATATTTTTGTTATCTTAAAACAAATACATTCAATTATTTCAAAAGCCAATGTAAATATAATCAACTAACCTCTGATTGTGGCTTAGTCACCAGTATATTAACAGACTTGCATGGTGGTGGTTCCAGCTTTGGTATCTGTCCACAAATACTTTCCTTTGTAAAAAACGTAGAATAAACATCAATCTATTAGATCAGAAGTCAAACATTAATTTAGGGACAGAAATAATAAATAGTTAATCACATTATTCAAGATGTAGTATTTTATAAAAGACTTATTTTAAAATCCAAACCAATATTTTATTGATTTGATAAATTATGTAAAATGATAATATTAGAAGTCTGCAAGCTCAAGTTTTTTAGTTTGAGTTGATGGCAGTTCACAAGTGAGCTTTTTTGTAAAGCTTCTAAATCTCTAGTTGATATTGGGTTGAGTTAATAATTATTTTAAATATTAATTATGTTAATAAAAACCCAGTATGTATTATTTTTTTTAATGAAATAGGAGACAAATATTTAAAATAAAATATTGCAGCATATAGTGTAAATATGATATCCATGGTGAGTACTTATTATGAGTGTGAGTGTACTTATTATTTTCCGTGAGATTATAATGTTGTGTGTGTAGTTTAGTGTTGGATAGCTTAAGCTAGTGTTAAGGTTGAAATCAGTTAAAGTGTGTATGTTTACTCAAAATCTGAAGAAACTGTGTTAATACAAACAATAGATTCTATGCCGAAAGATTGATCTGTTCATCAAGTGCTGTGTAAAACATAACCATAAAACTTCTCATTTAGCATCCAGTGACATTTCAGGTAATAAGTGATTTAGCTATATTCTGAAGTATTTTTGTAAAGATGAGTTGGTAGTACTGTTTTAAGAGAATATATATTTTCTTGGTTATTGATGTTACATATAATTTGTGTAATTTGCTCCAGTTTTCAGGTGGGTTTTAGCAATTTGGTGAATTTTGGTGGGGAGGGTTATAAAAAAAAACGGGTACCTGTCATTTGGTCTAAAGTCATTTGGCCTAAAGTATAGGCTAAATGCTTTTTAGGCCAAATGCCTTTAGGCTAAATGACTTTAGGCCAAAAGACTTTAAGCCAAATGACTTTAGGCCAAATGACTTGTGCAAAGTTAATTTAGACCATTTATTAAAATGTGTTCTGCTGTCTTGGGAAACATTCGTTGTGATTTGTAGTGATACTAATAGATGGCGAGGTGTGTAGTGTTTAGTTAAATAGTATATACCACCGTTTCAAAATATTTAAGTCTTTTCTCGATTTACTACTTCCCAAGGTATAGCAGCACGTCCATTAACCTGTAGTACCACTTTTGTATATTGAACTTTTTACATTGCCAAGGTTTTGTACTAGTTTTTGTACCGTTTTGTACCAGGACAGTTTTTTATTAATTAAGTCACACCATTTTAATAATTATATTTTATTTTGAATTTTAAATTTTTTTTAAGTGCCAAAGTATATTTTATCAGTCTTTTTTAGTATATTTGTTTATTAATTTTGATAAATGGATTAATCAATAATTCATTTTTTTATGATCATATTAACTTACTCAAGTTTGCCGACGGCTTCGCTCACATTTAAGTTGGGTAAATTATCTTATTTTTAGCAAATCATCTAGACTAGGTTTTCTCAAACTCTATGCTCTTGAGCCTTACATGAACATTAAAAGTAATTGTTAACACTCTTATTCATAGAATAAAATAACTTTTTTACGTTAAAATACAAAAATGAGACATTTTTTATTTAATTGATTTCTTTATTTTCTGATAAGAGCTTTGTAGAAGTTTATTAAGAATAGTAAAGTTTTGTAAGATATTAATTAATTTTATTGCTTCATAGGCCAAACAGAATATTTATTTTTTAGTCAATCATAATAGCAAGTCAAAGGAAGTGAAAAATTGGTTCACCCCTCATCTGAAATCCCTTCGCGCCTCACAGTTTGAGAAACCCTGATCTAAGCTACCAAAAATACAATTTCAGACACGTATGAGGCGAGAACTTTGTATGTTGATGAAGCCACAAATTAACTAGTACCTATAAGAAGTAAAATAAATTATTTATATATAATATGTATATATATGCAGTCTTTGCATCAATATTTGCTTGCTTATGCGGAGTCATTGTTGAAATGAACACCAAAAGAAATAGTTTAAATTTATTAACTAGACATAAATTAATTTGAAAGAATCACTCTAGTACTAAGCACCTCAGCTTATCAAATAAATTGTTCTGTTAGTAATTGTTTCTATTGGTTTTTGAAAATTTTCCTTCTCCTCCCCAATCATAATTTCTCTAAATCCCATTTAAATACATAGTTTTAAGAATAATTTCTTTATCTATAGTTGTACTTCTACCTGCCAGCCATATTTCGATTTTCAACTATAGATAAAAGGTTTTTCTTATAACTCCCCTCGCTCCTCCCTTGGTTTCATGGAGTTACATTTTAAAATGTTCAGACTTATTAGTTATTTGGAGTGGTGCATTTACGGGCATGCCAAAATTCAATTTTTAACAACACTGCACTGAGAAGTAGTAGTTTCTATTAATTTTGTAGATTTTGAACCCCCATACACCAACCCACTTTGAGAAATTTAAAGTCTAATGTTATTTTTGCTATCTGGGATTTGCTTTATCTTTATTTATCTGTCAAAATTTTATTTTTTTCCTCATTCCAAAAAGTTTTTCTCTCTATTATACTCTATTACAACTATTTCTCAGAATGCAATTTTAAATAATGATTATTATTATAATTATTATAATTTTAATTACTTTTATTTTTTTATTTATTATTATTATATTATTATTATTATTAATTATATTATTATTATAATTATTATGTAAATGTATATTTGTATTGTTTCCAGTACCTAATTAATAAATTTAAATTCTTTACAAAACAGAAAAGTGATTAAATATATTAGTTTTGGAAATGTTGACCTCCCAACTCCCCTTCCTCCAACCATTAGTCAACTCACTGAGAAATTTCAAATTTTAAGATTTATTTGGTCATCTTGACGGGTCCTTATACTAAGGTTAATAGAGTTGTAGGGTAAGCTCGTTCACTTTATCGGCCAGGATTCAGCTCTACCCTAACGTGCAGCGCTGCTGTAACGTCTGCTCGTGATCTAGCCAAGCTTGCTTCTGTTCAAATCATGTGACTGTGCAGTGCCGCACTTATTTTTATTTTTATTATTATTATTTAGCACCACGTCTTACTACCCATTCGGGTTATATGCCTAAGTATTAATTACGCTAATGGATTAGGAATTGGGAAGGTTGAATTAGAGTAAGTGAGCCCGCATTTGCGTGGAGGGAGAGTGGAAAACTATATAGGAAAAACCACCCCCAGTTCACCCGACCGAGATTCGAACCTCGATCTCCCGTCGTCAGCAGTCAAGCTCAACATGACTAGCGCGTTAACTATCTACGACATCGAGGCAGGTGCGCTCGTTACTAACATATTATTAATGTCAAGTATGCTACCAAAGTCAATGTGAATAGTAAATGTTTGTGTGTTTTTTGTAAGCTTTCTTATTATTTATGCGTGAAGGGTTACGAAAAGTGTCATACCAATACCAAAAAAAGCCGGGAAATCATTGTACTGTTGCCGTATGCAATAAAAGTAATCTAAGGGATATGGTGTTATACACCATGACTTCCCTAAAGATTCTGATGTCAGACGAAGATGTATTCCCTTCTGAACGAGATGGAAAATGGAGTCATGATTCGTATTTTATTTGCTCAGAACATATTTTCACATGATGAATATGAACAAGACCTTCAGCCCTGACTGTTGTACTTTCCTTAAAAAAACAAATTAAAATCGCCCTTATTTGCGCTGTCTCCGAAAATGTTATCCAAGGGGAAAATATCACCCGTGAATCTAGTCATTATATTAGATTTACGAAACAAATAGTAAGTAATTTCATGGCGGGTAAACATGTCACCCCAATAGTTTTAATTTATGGAAAAGTCCCCTTCTATAGTGAATTTAATGATTGTTTAGATAGTTTACTTAACTGCAAGATTTCACATATGCATTTTATAAGCTTATCAAACAAATTGATCTTGCTTCATTAATGTGGACAGGAGTCTGGAAGAGAAATCTCCTCATTCAAGGTGGATATAGTTTTATGTTATCCATGCCATCTTAAAACATACCTACTTTAGAAACATTATTTCTAAATTTAATAAATCACGTGGCTGTATGACAAACATAAATATGTTTTGTACAAGAACATAGTTTATTTTAGTACATGAACAAATGTATATAGTACGCTAGTTAATGAAAGAATTTAGGTATTTGGTGACGTAAATGTTCACTTAAATTATGTGTTAACTTTTCAATATAAATTTAACAACCCTCTTGTAAGTAGGCCTATTCATAAACCAATTTGTAGTATAGTGAAAATCTTGAATTTATATTAATGTTCAACTGAGTATGTCAAACTATATATTTAAACGGTAATATTAAATTCAGCTACGTTTATGTTATATAAGTTGGTAATAATATATGCCCCCTCAAAGTTGGAGATAATGTGTGTGTCCTCCACCTATACCCCCCACTCGCCCCCCCCCTTTCCCCCTCAGTTGGAAAAAGTTGTCATCTAAGATTGAAGTTCAAATCTCAGCCGGGTGAAACAAGGTTATTTTTCCCTAAAATGGTTCCCCACTCTCAATAGGCACAAATGTAGGTACACTCAATCTAAAATGTTACCTTCCTCATTCCTGGTTCATTAGGGTAAATTGATGTATGTGTACAACTCAAACGGGTAGTAAGTCACAGTGGAAAAAAAAATATATTGTGATGACTATCAAGAGTATCGGCAAAACTTTATTAGTGTCGGGCGAGGTAGTTTGTAAAAAAAACTATTTTTAAGGAGTTTTTAGGGGATCGACTCCAAGCAAGTGGAAAATATTTGAAAATGGAATGCCACTAAAAGCTATTTGGGGTGTCCCTTAAGCATTTAGAAATAATAATAGATTGTTATAGAATCTTTTTGAAGTTTGATGCAAACCATCTTTCAGCTTCAAACTCAAGTATATCAGAGGGAAGTTTAACAAACTGGAGAAAGGCACATTTCGATGGGGGGGGGCGGGGGGGGGCGGAAAATATGGTAATACCCAACCCTATCAAACCTTCCCTCTTTCCCAGTTCACACCCAATGAGTGACACTCGATATAAAACTAGCGACAGACACACCGTAGAATGTAGATCATTTCCCCAGAGTCTGACAAACTAACTTAAATCTAGAACAAATACAACATCCAGCCCCATGACAGTTAATTTATCATTGTGAAAGGGGAAAAGCAAAGTCAACCAATGATGCGTTTTTTGGACATTCTGGGAATCGAACCCGGGACCTTTAGCTCAGTATGCAAACACTCAACCAACTGAGATAAAGTGTCGGACTGTGTATTGAAATCAACATTTAGTACGGTTTATGTGTTGTTAACAAAATATTTCTAGATTATGTGATACAAAATTACACCTCTTTACACAAATAAAAAGCTGGTACCTTGGTATTAACGCTGTAAGCTACCTGGTCACATAAGTCATGGCACTCAAAATATAACTTGTTTTTGAGTGACGCGGAGGTGGGGTGTAGTGTAGTTTTTTTTTATATTCATTCAAGTATAAAATTATAAAAGACTTGTGAGATTTATATGTATTTATTGAATTGATCATAATACTAATGTAAATATTTTTATGAGAGTTCTGCCATTCATTTTTTCTGGTACAGAGGCTCCTTTGGTCTAAAATGTGAGAACCCCTGGTCTAAGTCAATATATGTTAATGTGTTGAATAACACGCTCTGGTAGCTTTGTCAGTTTGAAGTACTTTAGTATTAATTTTAACAGAAATTGGGTGGGATGTGAGTGATTCTGAAGTCTCTATAAGCGAGGTCCTCGGTGTAATAACCCATATCTTGTGTTAAGAGGCTTAAAAACTAAAACGAACTTAATTACCAGAATGGTGGCTACTAGTTATTTACATTTTCTTGTATACAATGTATGGAAGCTACTATGGTTGTGCTTTTTTTCAAATGAGAATATAAGTGGCACTTTTAATATGTGGTGTGTTGTTTTGAATATAAAGTCTTAAACCAAGTCTTAAAAAGGAGCCTATGTATCAGACTCATCTTCTGTGTCTTATGTTTTAGTTATAAAGTAAATAATTTATGTTTGTATTAAAATTATTAGCGGTCATGGGGGGAGGTGCCCTGCTTACCCCACCCCCTTGGGTGCGCCACTGGTTCTAAGTAAATGCTTAGTGAGAGGTCATTTTATCATAGATATAATTAATTTATAAAATATGATAGTTATTTCAATGGTTTTTATGAACTTATAATTCCCCTTTTTCTCGTCAAGTGAAAAAATCAAAAGTATATCAGTTAGCTTTTATTTAATTAAGGGATACTAAAACTTTTAGTTCCAACACCCATTAAAAAAGGTTTAGATTATATATATAATGTTAATAATGAATACTTTTTGAGCCAGTGTGTTAAAGGAGTCTTACATTTTATATTATTAAGTCAATATAGTAAGTATAGTATTTATCTTAAAAATGTTAGTTCAAGTTTAAAATTAATTATAATTATACAAAAATGTACATTTGTTATATTTGAATTTGATGTATTTTCACTGTCTAAAATATGTTTTTCAAGTAAATAGAGTAAGCTCTAGTAGTGTTGTTTTTTCATTGTATCTTCACGCCAGTCAATGCTTTGCGCATTTAATAGCAAATAGAAGATAGGTATGAGGAAGATATAATTATGAGAAGTACCCTCATTTGCGTGGAAATAGCGGGAAACCATTTAGGAAAATTACCATCAGTACACCGTGTAATTGAGCAGCCGCGGCATGCACATTTTTGTCCTCGATTCATTATTTCATAGTAAAAATCTTTCTTTAAAAAATGAAGATGAAATATATACATATATAAAAAAATAGATATCACTCAATTTTACAAAGAAATATACAAATCAATACATTATTTAATCTATATAAAGCAAAGGACATTAAGCAAGACAGAGGTGCCCACCTACAACTCGTGAACCTCAAAACAAATTATGTTAGTAGGTTTGAAAAAGAACCAAAGGAAAGTTGCCAAGGAACAATGAATTTTTGTATTTACTTCAAGGTTGTTTGCTATTATTAGGAATGGAGGGAGGAAAGGACTGCTGCCTAATCCCACCCTTCAAAGTCTCTTGTAGAGTGCGACGGAGAAGAGAGAAAGAGAAGATTTAGCCTGTTTGCCTTTAGGCTATCAGAGTGTCACTTTTTGGTGTTGGAGAACACAAGTGATCCTAGCGGCGAGATATTTTTTACTAACCAAAGCTCGTCAGATTTATCCATCTGGCCTCTGCAGCAGCGATTGGCTTTTCGGAGGTACACTTGCTTACATTGTACATTTTTGTTGCCCTGGGAAGTTATCATCCTGGAAACGCTTCCACATTTTGTATTTTTACGTTTTATGAAGACTTAAAAAAAGACCAACAACAATTCCATAAAATCTTTTGTATTTTTTGCACAACAGGTTTTATTGCTCTTATATATATTAGAGTATTAGTTATATATATAATAAAGTATTAGTTGAAATAAATCATGAAAATGCTTTGCTAATTACTAGGAGGGAAATTAGTATATAGTTTTTAAACAAGGGACTTATTGTATCAACATAGCCCATGTTGTTAATAATATCACCGTAATAAAAATAGTTACACTATTTAATAAAAACTGTACTAATTTTATATAATAATAGTTATAATAATTCTAACAATAATAATAGAATTAAGGATCTAGTCAAAACCTTAATTTAACTTTATATATATATATTATATACATAACCATGACACCATTGTAATATTTACTATCAAAATTTATTTAATGTGTCAGTTTATATATATTAATTATTAATACAATAAATAAAAAAATATCTCAGTAACTCTAAACGAAAATCGGGCGTCACTTAAGACAAATTTAAAGTGGGTGGGTTCAATATTGGTTCCCACTTTCATTTTTCCTTTCGGAATAAGTTGTCAAAAGTACCCATAATTTGAATGTACGCATATAAATTTACTGCGCGTAAATGGTGTTGAGAATAGTGTTTTCTTATTGTTTTTCGTTAACTTTATGACCTTGAGATATATTAACAAGGAAATAATATCGGAAATCTATATATAAAAAAGGTGATATAGTGTTTTGTTTTGTGAACTACTGATCTAGTTGTATGTAGGATAGTGTCAATGTTTTTAGAAATATTGTAACTACCTTGCATCAGTTGTGCTATCTATATTCAGATGAAACAACTAACAGTACTTTTTACTTTCCGAAGGTAACCAAAGGTTTTAAATTTACAATTTAGGTCAAATGACTTTAGGCCAAATGCCTTTTAGTCCAAACGTCTTTAGGCTAAATGACTTTTAGGCCAAATGACTTTTGGTTTCATTTTTAGGCCAAATGATTTTAGGCCAATTGCCGCGTCCTCAAAAGAACATACAGAACTCCTTGGAGGGTTTGTGAATCGAGGCTGGGAGGGTGTACCATTTTGTTTGCAGTATTAGAATGGAATTGGTTTGGGTTTTGGTGACTTCACCTCCAGAGCTCACTAGTGTAGTGTAAGGCATAGTACAACTTGAGAGGGTTGGGGGTTCAAGCCCAGACTCTCAACTTAAGAGAATCGTACTAAGTAAACGTGCTAGCAGAGCGCAAGCTTCGGGCCGGGGTTTTTACAAGACGAACTGTTGTTGGTTGTGTGGGCTGGAATACAATTTGCTGTTTGAATAAGGCAGCAAAATAAATGAGCCTAGAAAGCATTGAGTGATTATTTGTGGCTTTCCCTGGCTGTCCTTACATCTCGTCAATGCTTAAAGTATATCGCCAGGCTGTGGCGGTTCCTGAGGCCAGGGGTTGAAGAAAGGTATTGCACCTGGGGCCATGTGGTCCAGCGGTTGGACACATTGTACATTTATTTATGAATTGCCTACTTTCAGTTTTATGAATTAGTAAAGGATTTTGATAATGGTACCATGGGCTCATCCTATGGTAATATTGATCCCCAACCTTACTTAATGAGAGTTAAGTAGAATATTAGGAGTATAGTAGTCTAAATGTGACTGTATTGGTACTTTGAGAGAATTAACTTTTTTTTTCTTGTGATTGAAACGGTGCAGTTATTTTAACCATTGCTCAAATAACCAATAAATAAAAATGTTAAAAAACAAGCAACAAAAAATATTATTAACAAACTTGATAATCAATTATATTTTTGTTATCTTAAAACAAATACATTCAATTATTTCAAAAGCCAATGTAAATATAATCAACTAACCTCTGATTGTGGCTTAGTCACCAGTATATTAACAGACTTGCATGGTGGTGGTTCACGCATTGGTATCTGTCCAGAAATACTTTCCTTTGTATAAGACGTAGGATAAACATCAATCTATTAGATCAGAAGTCAAACATTAATTTAGGGACAGAAATAATAAATAGTTAATCACATTATTCAAGATGTAGTATTTTATAAAAGACTTATTTTAAAATCCAAACCAATATTTTATTGATTTGATAAATTATGTAAAATGCTAATATTAGAAGTCTGCAAGCTCAATTTTAGTAGTTTGAGTTGATCGCAGTTCACAAGTGAGCTTTTTATAAAGCTTCTAAATATCTAGTTGAGCTTGGGTTGAATTAATATATTATTTTAAATATTAATTATGTTAATAAAAACCCAGTATGTATTAATTTTTTTAATGAAATAGGAGACAAATATTTTAAATAAAATATGTCTAAAACCTTTTCTATTTGTATAAAAACACATGTCAAAGTGAACTATAATATTAACTTTTAAATATATTTTAATAGAAACATAAACATTAATTATGATACAATTCAACATTCCTAAGTAGTCTTAAAAAAGCATTTGTGAAAATAGGTTTGAATATGCTTATTTATCAATGTTTATATGTAAACACACACTCCCTCCTCTCATTAATTTCCCTGGCCATCTGGAGCTTAACTTTTCACTTGGTGCTGGCACTCTAATAGAGAGAGAGAGAGAGAGAGAGAAGATAGAAAGAGCATTTATGAGTTTTAAGATGTATGTAATATTCTTTTGCTTTAAGCTGTACTGTCTTGCACTATTTGAATTCTAATATCCATACAGAGAGGTCCGTGAAGTTGGCAGCACCCATAACGGCACAAATTCTGAAACCTATGCCAATATTTAGGGCTGAATTTGTGCCACAAGAATATCCTACCCCCATAATTTGCGCTACTATAGTGCCACGTGAAGTTGGCAGCACCCAGAGTTTTTTTAAGTTTTCACAAAAACTGTGGGTGCTGCCGACCTCCTATGGAGTGAGGCCTTTCTTATTTCTTCTTTAACTACTCTTCATACCCTCCTCCTGTCCTCCATTCAAACACCAGTTTACTAAGTTATTGACCTTGGAATTCCAATGGCCAACAGCACAATATCCTCTTTGTTGGGTTCTTCTCACAATCTACTACTTTCCCCCTCTAACTGTTCATTATTTCACAAACCAAATCCCCAACAAGTAGAGAGAAAGAGTTAACAATGATTCCGTCACTAGACACAAGATGAAAGGCAAAGAAAGAAACCTTTTTAGGAAGTTTGAAGTTGTGAGCCCATAAATCTGTAGTCGACTATATATTTGTAAGTTCAGCTCGGAAAGGAAAATCAGAATACTTCCTAACTAATATCTTTGAAATAAAGTGCATTAAGCAAAAAATAATATATACTACTAGATAAATATGATAGGATTGTAGAAAAATAAATCACAGATAAAAGTAAAAACACTAACATATCTACTAATATGTTTATATGATAGACAAATTAGGCCACCCAATGGTTAAATGAATATATATACAATAATGTAAATTAAAAAGATAAATAGGAATGATAAGCCAATTAAGTGTAGAAAGCCCACCTTGGGAAAGAGAGAGAGGAAAAGTGGGAGGAATTAAATGCACAAATGTTTAGCTTCTATGTAGAAAAAATCATATAAACATTGTTTATTTTTTACTTCAGCATTATTGCTTTTATCAAACATGAGGGGAAAAGAAAAGAATAACACTATGTAAAACACCAACTTACTCCATTTGTATGCATTGATCAAACCTAGTTATTGTGGTTTAGAGCAAACCTTGGCGAAGAAATATATTCAATCATTTTACTATTCAATAGTGTGGGGTAAATTCATATTTCACTGTGCAGTGGACACACATGGTTAAGAACATCTATGAAAGAGCATTAAGAAAAGACTTCACATTGGTATTAAAGGGAAAATGTTTTTCCCATTGGTGTATAGTTTACCATACATGGATGAAAATTATCTTTGGGGTTGGTGATAAAAGAACAAGGAGAGATGTTAACAAGAATGACAATTGACAAAGGAGTGCTCATTTTTTTAATTTTTTTTTGTGCACAGACTTTTACTATCTGTTTGGGCTATCCGCAATCAGCATATTTACAATAATAATGTAGGGGTTAGGAAGATATTACAGTATTTTTGCAATTTTTTTTAAAATTTCCATGTTTTCTGTTTTATCAATACACAACAGATATCCTGTATTTTGCTTGTTTCCCCAATTTTCCAAAATTATAGCAAACCTGACTTGTGTGATAACTCCTAATATATAAAAAATAGCTTACAGAAGCATACAAAGTTTTTTATTTTCAGAATATTTATCTGAGTATTTTGATTTTCCCCCAAAAAACTACTTTATAATACTTACACAAATTCTACTTACATCAAATTCTTCTTTGAGTGGGGGAAGTGTCAGAAGATCTGATCCACTTTCTTGCTGTTGGTAACGTCGCCAGTCTTCTACAAAAACTTTCTCCTGTTTTATTGGAAAGTTAATTTCAGTCTGAAATAATAAATAATAGTTTGCAACCTTGTTGGGCCTAAATATTAGCTAATTCAAAAGCAAATTAATCATAAATTATTAGATTAAACATAGATTGTAATGAAGTGCTATATACTGAATATCCTTCAAAAACATATTCACCAGTAATGACAATACATTAATCAGTGTTAAAGTATGATTGTAATGGCATGCAAAGGGGAAGTTGTTTTGGGGGAAAACACAGTGTTATTGTTCTCAAAAAGTGATGATAATTTACAATTAATGTGGTAGTATTATTTTATTTAATAAAAAACAAATTAGTATTTATTAAAAGAAAAAGAATATAGCAGCATCACTTCTGGACACCCAGCCATTTATACACCAACATTAAGTTAGTAGCATATAGTGACAATGTTTAATTCTATTTTCATGTAGTATATCAATGGTTCCATTATGCATCGAAACGATGCTTCAATGTTCTAGACTTGTTCCAAAATTATTATTTATTCTTTATTTCTCAATGCCAAGTTATATGTAGAATAAACTACTTTATTATTACAATGTTAACTATAATAGAAGTAGAAATTAATATAATAACGTAATGAAGTTAATTTAAAATTGCGGAAACTTAATTCAAGTAGGTTCTTGTTTTAACCCCCTTAAATGTCATCATAATTAGAATTATACATCTCCAGGTATAAATTAAATTCCAATAAATTTAAAGGTAGGAGGTAAAATGTTTGTATTAGAAATTCATAAAATTCCATATGAAATCATGAGGTATTACCACACAAATGAATGGAAGCTAATATAATACCCATTTTCAAAAAGGGGGATCAAAAAGAGTGTAATAAATATAAAGGTATCTCACTAAAAATGTTTGAAATACTCAAAAAACTTCCCAAGCTAATTGAGGTATGATTGGCATGGTACAAGTTAGATGTTATCAGATACTTTCAAAATACCTTATGGATTGAAACAAGGAGATGCACTTTCCCCATTACTTTTTAATCTAGCCTCAGAATATGGTATTAGGGTAATGCACAAGAGCAGGAAAGGGTTGACACTAAATGGTAAAATCCAGCATTTAGGATATGCAGATATTATTTAGTTAGTCAATAGTATGTAAGCTGTGGCAAGAAATGCAGAAATTTTACCAGAGGCTAATAGGGAAATCAGTTTGGAAGTGAACGCTAAAAAACACTGGGCATATGATCATACAAAAAAAACAAATTGGGGATAAAAATTTAGAGATTGTTGAGAGCAACATTTCATTTGAGAGGGTTAATGAGTTTAAATATTTAGGAACAATTTTAACTTGCAATAACAATATTAGAGTTGAAATTAGTCGTAGAATACATCCGAGAAATGCATGTCAGTCACTAAGTCATTGAAATCTCACCTGTTTTCAGGGAATATAAAACTGAGAAATACAAAATAATTATTTTACTGGTTGTTCTTTATTGAGTGTGAAACAAAGTTTCTTATTTTACATAGCAAAAAAAATTAGGGTGTTCAAAAACAAGGTGCGAAGGGAGATATTTGGGCCAAAAAGGGATGAGGATACTGAGGAGTGGAGGAGGTTACATAATTGGGAAGACACAAATAGGGTGATAACATTAGAATGGACCTGATAGAGACGAGGCGACTGAATTGTATCTCCTTGGAAGAGACTCTCTTCCGATACTTTTGCCACAAACAGCTCAAATGAAAATCCTGAATTATATCTCTTTTAAAAATCGGAATTATATCTCTGAAATCCTGAATTGTACCTCCTCGGAAGAGACTCTCTTCCGATACTTTTGCCACAAGCAGCTCAGACGAAAATCCTGAATTATATATCTTTTAAAAATCGGAATTATATCTCCGAAATCCTGAATTGTACCTCCTCGGAAGAGACTCTCTTCCGACACCTTACACATAAACAGCCCCGACTGAAAATCCTGAATTGTATCTCTTAGTACACGACCTTAAGTTTTAATTCTTATGTGCACTTTGAATAAGTTAAGCGGTTAGTTTGTCATAAGACTTCTAGATGGCATAACAAGCGACCAAATTTAGTTGATGCTTAGTACAGCTCATAAATAACAGAGGGCAGCATAGGGTAAAATTAATCAAATAACTGTAAATGATACAATTTATAGATTATTGTTATTATTATTATTATTATTATTAGCACCGCGTCTTATTACCCGTTCGGTTTATACGCACTTACGCTAATGTGTCATGGTAGGGTGATTGTGAGATGAAATTAAAGTTCTTTGGTTTAACGTGGAATTAGAACCACGATGGAGGCCAGGCATTCCTCAAATTCACAAATTTACAAGTTATAGAGGACTTTTAATTTCGTTTGAAAAAATTAAAATCACATTGTAATAAGTAGTTTAGCATTTTAACGGAAAACACACGATTTGTGTATTTATAATTATTATGTTTGTATATTTCTTTACGCATTCTATGGAAACAGTAATATTTACATATGTTTTTAATAAATTAATAAATAATATGCCAAAGGTAAAATTTAGGTTACTTTTAAATAAAATATTTAAAAAAAATGTTTTTAGGTCTTAAACTACGTATTTTTCAACCTTTAGAACTAAAATTTGAAAAAAAATCTAATCAATTATGGGGGAAATTAATTCATTAGAAAACCTATTATTTATTTTATTATTGAATTTGGGAGAAGTAAAAATAATGCAATGATT
>JBCFYV010001193.1:0-60516 GCA_039000515.1 Timema cristinae | reverse complement strand
TTGATTCTCAGCAAGACACGAATAAAATTTTAATTAAAGAACAGATAGATGGGATCGTTAATAAGGCAGTAGAAAAACTAGATAAAAAACTTACCGATTTTGTGGTTGAAAATCAAACAAATTTAGGGGAATCTAGTAACTTACACGATACTACCAACTTAATTGCAAAGGGACTAAGAGAAACGTCATTAGCACTTATTCCAAAATTTAAAGGAAAAAGAGGAAATATTTCAGCAGTACAATACATCAATAAAGTGGAAAGAGTATTTAAAGGAGAAAAAATAAACGAAAAAGTAAAAAAATAGAGGTATTTTTATCAGGCCTAGAAGATGAGGCAAAATCTTGGACAGATAGTATAGAGAGTGAATGGGAGACATACGAACAGGCTAGGGAAGTATTTTTGGAAAAATATTGGTCTCAAAATATGCAGGATGATTTTCTACAATTAATTTTTAATGGAAAAATATAACCCCAAGGATGGTACTATGAGTGAATATTTCAATAAATTTGTGACACAGGCGAAAGATTTGCGATATCCTGTAGTAGAGGATAGATTGATAGGTCTTCTAATGAATCATTTTCCAACTCCAGTACAAGACTTTCTCATTAGCATAAATAAACAGAACATCAAAGAAGTAGAGAGAGTATTAATGGCATTTGACGATAGATATCAAAGAAACAAAGAAATCAATGATCAAACAAACAGATATAATATTAATAGGCATAGGCAATCAACAAACCTCAAATCAAAGAAATTAATAATGGACAAGATAGGCAGAGATATCAAAATAATTATCCAACACCATAGCAAATTAGAAGATATCCACATCCTAGAATAGAATATCGACAGGATAGGAACCAAGGACCTTCGAGGCAAATAAATTCTAGTGATTGACAAACTACTAGAAATAACAATGCATGTCACCCCAGATTTACAACCAATCAAGTACATTACCCTCCAAATTTTAATTATGTACTACCATTTTCAGGGACATCAAATTTAAATGAGTACGACTCACAAAAAGTATTTGATCCAGGAGGCAATTAAATAAACTTTAAATTTCGGATTATATAAATGTAAAAAATTAGCAGTTTAACTAAAGATTTAAATTTAAAATAAGTAAAATAAGGGTAACTATAATCATTTAGTCGTAGTAAGAAAAGTTTAAAATAGAAATTTAAGTAAATTAAAAAGTACAAATTCAGCAACGTAAAAGTAATATTTCCTGTGCAAGAGAAGGTTGTGCGTATTTGTAGAAATTGTAAAGTAAACAATTATAAGTAGCAACAAGCAAGGTTAGAAATAGATCACCAAACTAAATTACACTTTGCAGTAAAAAGATTAAAAGATACAGCAGAGAAACGAACCGGTACCATGATAAAAAGATTATTAAACCTATTGAATACGCAAATGGCCAGTTAGTTCTTGTAAAAAACCATCAATTATCATCAGCTTTGAATAAGAAAGTAAAAAAGTTCTTTTTACTAAATGAAGGACCATATCAGGTAAAATATCAAATAGGTCAAAATGTATATTTAATCCAAGACCCTGAGACTCTTAAGATTAGAGGTGTTTTAAATGTCACAGAATTAAAACCCTATTATAGCAAGACAGATATCTAAACAGTTTTCAGCTACATTAATTATAAAGGATAGGAACAGGATTTTAATTACCTAATTAAATAGTAAAATGGCAATGGAAGAGATCGAACCTGGGCCTGTAGCTCATTAACTAACAAGAAGAGAGAGATGCTAAAAGGGCTTTTTCTTTCCTAGGAAATACGCAGTGGTTAAAATATAATTATATTGTGCCACAAACAAACAACAGTAAACACCAACTCTGCAACTGCGTGTTATTTTGAAGAAAGATAAGAGAGTGTCGCACTATCTCAAATAGAAATTGTAAAGAATCCATTAGCAACCCCAACAAAAATGATTGACACTAATCCCTCTTTTGTAAAGTGAAGGTTTTTTCCTTAACATGAACAATATCTTTCAAGTCGCAAAGTAGTAAGCAACATTCATTGTTATTTCAACATGGCACTTAAAATCTCCACGTAGTTAACAACAAGATGTATTATTGTCTTCTTAGTTTCAAGAATAAAATACAGTTAGTCAATAATCCTTTGACATCAGTGACATTTGCAAACAACTTATATTAGCTCAATGAGCTGCAGGACAGCTTAAGTAGTTGGCAGAACTTGAAAGGACTAGAGTAGGGTTCAGTAAGTCTCCATCACGGTGCAGTTCAAAGAAAAGGTCTTTTCAAGTTAGGCCAACTAAAAAAGAGAGAAAAAATATCATAAAATACTAATGATAATACAGTGAAAATAATACTGTTACAAGAAATATAACAAGAATTACATGACGAGGGGCTCCTAGTATATTATGTAACTTTATCGTTTTAACCTTGTAAATGGGAGTCAATTTTTTTTGTAAGGATAGGTGAGGTATGTGACCCACCCCCTTAACATTTAAACTAAAGCCCAACAGCGGAAAATAAAATTTACAGTTAGGCAAAACGTAAAGAGTGGAGAAAGGGAGTAAGACAAAAATGAAATTAATACTGTTACAAGAAATGTAACAAGAATTGTGAGACTATGGGCTCATAGTATATTATGTAAATTATATCTTTTATCCTTGTAAATGGAATATATTTAATTGTTCGGATAGGTGTGGATAATAACCCCACTTCCTTGATATTCAGTAAAATCCAACGTTGGAAAGTAAATACAAGAACTTTATCTTGTTTTACCAGAAAAAAACATGTTATGAGAACTAATTAGGGTGTTAGAACTAATTAAGCTACTATAAGAGATTTTATTAAGATTTCATTTTTTTATGTCTAAGGCAAATAGGCAACATCCAAAAGGTGGTAATCAATAAAGAGAGACAGTTAAAGATTTTTTCACTAATGAGAAATTAATTATTCAATCAAGAAAGGGAAAATAATTTTCAATATTTTATAATGGTGTGATATATGATTTCAAACGTACTTTATGATTCCAAGATTATCGTCTATATATTTCAAGTATTTTACATTTTTTTTTGAGGTTAGGTATCCTCATAAATAAAATTTTGGTAAGGTGATTCAGATGTGTTTTTTTTAAATTACTATCCTTTCTCTGTCTGAAACAATGTAATTATATTTTATTTTAAGTAATTGGGTTTATTTTCTGAATTATTCTTTTGTGTTTTTAAGCTAAGTATTCAGTAAATGTATTCTAAGTGATGGCTCATATAGCAAGTTTGGCCATGACGCTTTTAAGAGTATGTGTAGTATTAAGAGTGTATGTTATTGTTTCAATATAATAATAATGGTAAAAGTGGATCCGTGAAGGGTCAAAATAATAAAAGTGGATCCGTAAAGGATCATTGAAATAAATAAAGTGTGCAACCCCCCCTTAATATCTATAAGGTGAGAGAGGCAGTAAATTAGGTAAAGAGTTACCTGAATGAACATAACAATTTTATTTAGTCAAAAAAACAATAACAAGCTGAGCAAACAATCAACACCGCGTGAAGCGCGCTTTTCCGTCCATCGCGGAAATCAATTACATCAAAGGTAAACATAAACGTTACCTCCTCAAAACAAATCACGTTACATTAAACCCATCAAAGGTAACGGTCCGGGATCTCAGTGACATGGTCTTTGGTTACTTCGTTAAATTGATTAGTTCCTAAACTAGTTACTCTAGCGTTTAAGTTATCCACCCTAGTATAAATATATATCTTTCTTACAGACGCCCGTAGCAAACGTGACGTCATAGCAATTAAACAAGGCCACAAGGTAATAATAACTTAACAACCCTAGGCGTTTAACTTGGCGAACAAAGATGAGTCCAGAAACAGCTATACTTGAAAATAACATAAGCCGGGTTTCGAACCCAGGACCTGACAATCTCAGGTTAAAAGCTAATATTGGCAAATGTATGAAATACATTTGAATAGGGCCCAGACCCTGAATATAAGTGGTGGCGAAAGCGACGGTCTAACTCCAGCAGCGATAAGCGCGTAGCATAGTCAAAATTCAAATAAACATAAGTTAATAACAAAGTCCAAATAGTAATTTAGAAAGAGTTCCCCCATGACGCCGAAATAGTAATTTTGGTAGGAAAGTAATATCCCCCGAAACCCAGTCGCTGCCCTCACCTCTTATCCTCGAGCCGGTGGGGTAGTAAGTGACCTGAGATCCCGGTACCGCTAGTATTTATACGAAATATAATTCTCAGAAAGGGGGGCGGATCGAAGGAAGGGAAGGTTGGAGAACATTACAAACAAGGGGGGAGGAGAAGTTCGAGACTCATATCGAACACGTAGCACCTTCGCGAAGCTCAGCGATGGCGGAAACGGAACTCTTCTATCCGTCTGCTGGCCGAACACGTGGTCGAGCCTCATTGCCGGCAGGCGCAGACACGCCTTCAGTCAGTCTATTGTATTTGGCGAGAGCGGAGGTTGCCGGCCAAGCTAGTGCCGCGTGTTGACCCAGTTGGCTGTCCCAGTTGGCTGTTCCAGTTGGTTGTTCCAGTTGGTGAGTGTTGTTACAATGTAAGTTGTTACATCCTCCCCCCCCTGACGGGATGTCAGAAAGAGTCCTCAGCAGTAGGCGTAGCGGCAGGGCGGTACCTTCCCTGCCGTTAGTAGCTGACAATAGGGGAGATGATCCACACGAACCCTCATGACAGTCCTTGGATAGCTGGCCTCACGGTCAAGTAGTAGGCCCACCCGGTAGTGGCGCTCTGACAGATCCTGGAGTAGCTTACGCCGGAGTACTACACGCACGGCACTGACGCTCTCGCTCTCCTTCTTTCCGACGACCCACTGAAGCTGAGACTCGTCCCACATATCAGTCGACCCAGCCAGCCTCCGTCTTCTGTAGCAGACGCGTTCGATATCTCGCCCCGAACCAAAAGGGAAGGGGAGGGAAGGGTGAAGACCTCTCTGAGAACAAATAAACTACAGTTACAAAAATAATATAAGTGTACAGTCTACAATGCTCTGACACGGCTGCTGGCAGGCGCAGTCCGTCTAATCCAGTTCATCACGGCACTTAGTGCGCATCCACATGAGGCTATGCCTCCAAGTAGGCACAACAGGAACAAGAGTGTTCTACAAGGGCAAGCACTGCATCATCTTCCTTTTTCATATAGTACGCGCGCACACACGCGTATGGATTCTTCCAAGTTCCCAGAGTGACACTCAAACATAAGTCACTAACCATTAGATATATATATAGAAGTTCGGGTAGGCCTACCCCTAAGATTGGAATCAATGTCCAATATAACAAATAACATAACCTACGATAAACCCTAAACTTTACACTATATACTTATATAACCTATGATAATTCCTAAATTTTACTCCATATACACATAAATAATACTTAACCAATAACACGTCCTGCCTTCTTGCACAGGACGTGGACTCACTACGTCACCGCCTTGAGGTGGCTAACGTGGGCGCGGCGGGTTACAGAAGGGTCCGCAATGTCACTAGTAGGACTGAGACGGGCGTTAGGAACTTGTCGATGTGCCATGGCCCACTCCATTTGAATGCCAGCTTAGCCGACGTCTTGTCCATCGCCGAGCTCAGGGGGAAGCATTTACAAACCACTTTGTCACCCACATTAAACGGGACGGGGACACGTCCCCGATTGTAAGTAGCAGCTACTTTCCTTCTAGACTTTAACAAATTTTTATAGGCGAGTTCACACTTCTCTTCAAAGGGGCGGTCATGGGCGTCAGATAAGAGCGGGTCAAAATCCCACGTGGTTAAAAGGGGGTGGTTTAAATCCCTATTCAAGAAGACCGAGGCAGGAGTGGCTCCGACTGACTCGTGGTACGCAGAGTTGAACGCGACGTTCAGAAAGGCGAGGTCCTTGTCCCAATGAGAGTGGTCCTGGTGGTGGAAAATAGTTAGCGCCACATTTAAATTCCTATTAAAACGCTCAACGTGGTTGGGGGAGGGGTAGTATGGGCTGGTGGTCACGTGTTTGACCCCCCATGAGAAGCACATGTCTTTGAAAGCCTTCGAACGGAAACAGGGGTCATTGTCACTAACCACAACCTTAGGGGTTCCTAGAACGCCCCACACCCGCCTAGATAAGGCATTCACAGTCGTAGATGCCTTCATGTTCCTAAGGGGAATTAACACCACAAATTTAGAAAATGCATCCAGCACTACCAAAATAGACGTGTTGCCCTGGGAGGAACGCGTAAGGAGCCCAACATAGTCAACAAAAACTTTCTCCCAGGGGCGTGTGGCAACGTCAGCAGAATGAAAACCAAATTTCGAGTTTTGTGAGGGTTTGGCCCTTTGGCAGGCCTCACACTTGCTCACCCACTCCCTTACGTCCTTGGGCAAGTTGGGCCAATAAAACTCTTTGGAAACTTTCTTCTCAGTTTTGAGCACCCACAATGCCCACCCAAAACAGAATCGTAGAAATACTTAAGTAGCATAGGCCTGAGCTTCTCGGGAATATAGTATTTGGGTCTCCCCCTAATATTAGTCACTAAGAGACCCTTGCGCAGGCGATAGTTCCCAACTACTTCCCCAGTTCTAATCCTATCTACGAGCTGTTTACAAAATTCATCCTCGGCCTGATGAGCACCAATTGAAATAAAAGATTCTGGGATGGTGTGAATCACGTCTAGCGTTCCCGCCTCCGCTTCATCTCCTACAGGGTCAAGATCCTCTGCCATCCGCGACAACGCATCAGCTACAACATTCTCTTTACCCGGGACATGATGGGTAGTGAAGTCAAACCTAGAAAGCCTCCAGATCCAGCGGCCTATTTTACCCAGCTGTTTGGGGTGGTTCCATAGCCAGGTCAGCGCCATGTTGTCAGTATACAGGTCAAACTTTCTAAGCTCTAGGTAGTCTGAGAACTTTTCTACAGCGAAAACGCAACCTAGGCATTCCTTTTCGTACGTACTGTACTTTTTCTCAGCAGCATTTAAGGTCTTGCTGGCGAACGCTACCGGCCTACATCCATCAGGGGTTCGCTGCGAAAGCACCGCGCCGAGGGCAATTGACGACGCATCAACATGTAAAATAAAAGGGAGGGAGAAGTCGGGCATGCGCAATACCGCCGGAGAGACAAGGTGCCGTTTGAGGGCGAGAAAGGCATCATTTTGTTCCCGACCCCACGCAAATACAGCTCCCTTTTTCTTAAGGCTGTTTAGCGGGTAAGCTAACTCAGAGAAAGAGGGGATAAACCTGGCGTAATAAGCGCACATCCCCAAAAACCTAGAAGTTCCCTTTAAATTCTTCGGGGTAGGGAAGTCAAGAATAGGCTTGACCCGCTCAGGGTCAACGAGCAAATTTCCCCGGGAAATAACATATCCCAGATACGGGACCGACTCCTTAGCCCATGTAACCTTTTCAGGATTAACAGTGAGTCCAGCAGAGCGCAGACGTTCTAACACAGTTTCTACGTGACGCAAATGGTCCTGAAGTGAATTACTATAAATGCAAATATCATCGAGATAATTGAAAACAAATTTAAATTTTAAGTCGGCAAGAATATGATCTAACACTCTACTAAGCGCTTGTCCCCCGCAACTAATGCCTAACGGGACGCGGTTAAATTCATAAACCTGCCACGGAGTTACAAAGGCGGTAAATTTCTTGGATGGCTCTGAGAGCGCGCATTGGAGGAAGCTAGCGTTAAGATCAATGAGACTGTAATACCTGGCTTTACCAAGGTGTTGGAATGCCGACTCTAGGCTAGGCATCGGATAAGGATCGAAAACAAGTTTATTATTAAGTTTCCTGTAGTCAACAATGAGGCGATGCCCCTTGCCCTTGCGGGGAATAATGAAAGCGGGGCTGGCATAAGGTGATTTAGACGGGCGAATGACTCCTTTTTTTTCAAAGTCGAAAATCAGATCTCTAAAAATCTCCATTTTGGGAGGAGCGCAGGAGTATGGCCCTGACCGTACGGGGATGTTGTCAAGAGCAACAATGTCGTAAGGGAGAATGTCGCATTTCCCCACCTATCTGTGATTACATCAGAAAACCGGTTAACTACCCTTTGAATGGCCTCTTTATCCCTATCCAAAGGAAACACGCATGGCGGCGTTTTCTCGGTCGCAAACGAGACAAATTCCCCTGGCGCAAAACTAAAGGAGACTATACGTTTTCCCATATCCAACCTAGCGTTGGTCTCAAACAAAAAATCGTTCCCCAAAATCATGTCAAACGGGAGGGTCGGCACTACGTAAAAGGAACGTTTCCAAGAAAACCTGTCAATTTTAATGGAGAGACGTACCTTATGGTCTACCATTAAACATTGTCCATTCGCAACAGTGTACGATTTCGGGCCAATATCTTCACACATAATATTAACTTTGCCCCAATAATACCAAGAAGTTTCTCACTAATGAAGGAGTTGCTCGCCCCAGTATCAAATAACCCTAAACATCCCACAGGACCAATACAAACATTAACCATGGGATTCAAAATCCGCGGCATAAAACTTACAGACGCGGCCGTACCACGGTCGCGAACGCGCCTTATTAGTTTACCTGCCTGCACTCCCTCTGAACGTGCCCCAATCTATTGCAGCGGAAACATCTAACTCTAGAAATGTCACGAGGCCCGCGGCCCCCTTGGTTAGCACCCACAGGGTTAGTACCTCCCAAGTACCTAGAACGGTTCCCGAGCGGACGAGCGCCGATAAGCGGCACAGGAGAACTTGCTCCGGGATTCGAACCCGACTGCGCGCGGCTTACAACCTCAGGCGTATGCGCATTGAGATATTCCTCTTCTGAGAGAAGAGTCTCTTCAACGTGCGAAGCCAAGGCATAGAGATCAAGTATACAAGTTGGTTTACTTGAGAACACGAAATGGCGCCTGGTAAGCGGCGACACATTCTCCAAAATAATATTTACAAGTTCAGGCTCCTTAAGATCGGCATTGAGTACGCGAGCTGCCTCCGTGATAGATAGAACAAAGTTCCTAAAAGTTTCACAAGGAAACTGAAATCTATGCACAACCTCCCTGCATAACTTCTGTCTAACTCTACTAGGTATCAACGTATTAAGAATCTGGTCAGTTACTGCCTTAACTGATAAACCTGCCTGAATACCCCGGAAAATAATTCGGTTAAGAATCCCGACGTTTTGGACAAACACAATGTCAAAAACTCGGGCTCACTAACGAGTTTAAGGCGGGATGCCCGGCTAATTTCAACCAAGAAGTTAAATAACTCCGTGTAGTTCTGACCACTACACACAGGAATGCGACCTAATATTTCCAATAGGACCTTACTATGACATTTAACAGATACCGCTGGCGTTTGGAGGACGGGGGGAGGGGAGGGCATCATCGGTTGTTCACAACTCGCAACTGTGTCCATGCCAAAACCTGCCGGAGATTCCCCAACCTCACTCACTAGTTCGCATAAAATAGACCTTAACTCACCCACCGTCGCGTTGGGTGGAGTAGGGGTGGACCAATTTTGGAGCTCGGCGATGAGTTGTTCACGGTTCAGTCTGTAGACATCAGATCTCGTCAGTTTGGTTGATGGCTTGTCGCCTGGTTTCAGCGGAGGAGCCATGGCCAATGACAGTATGAAAAAAGATACAAATAGGTATTAGTACAATGTATTACATAAAATATAACCCTCTGGCATATTTCCCTTTTTTGTTTAATTTCTCGGCATCTTTCCAAACCCATACATTATAGAGCCATAGTCGTTCGAGGCATGAACTAAGGACCAAGAGCACAATATAGACATAAACGTCGAAATTATAAAGCCAATAATTACTAACCAGTAACCATCAATCATGTAACCACTGTTAACCACGCTAACCACTCTAACCATGCTAACCACGCTAACCACAATAACCATGTTAACCACGTTAACCACGCTCTGCTACCATTTTGCAACCCCCCCCTTAATATCTATAAGGTGAGAGAGGCAGTAAATTAGGTAAAGAGTTACCTGAATGAACATAACAATTTTATTTAGTCAAAAAAACAATAACAAGCTGAGCAAACAATCAACACCGCGTGAAGCGCGCTTTTCCGTCCATCGCGGAAATCAATTACATCAAAGGTAAACATAAACGTTACCTCCTCAAAACAAATCACGTTACATTAAACCCATCAAAGGTAACGGTCCGGGATCTCAGTGACATGGTCTTTGGTTACTTCGTTAAATTGATTAGTTCCTAAACTGGTTACTCTAGCGTTTAAGTTATCCACCCTAGTATAAATATATATCTTTCTTACAGACGCCCGTAGCAAACGTGACGTCATAGCAATTAAACAAGGCCACAAGGTAATAATAACTTAACAACCCTAGGCGTTTAACTTGGCGAACAAAGATGAGTCCAGAAACAGCTATACTTGAAAATAACATAAGCCGGGTTTCGAACCCAGGACCTGACAATCTCAGGTTAAAAGCTAATATTGGCAAATGTATGAAATACATTTGAATAGGGCCCAGACCCTGAATATAAGTGGTGGCGAAAGCGACGGTCTAACTCCCAGCAGCGATAAGCGCGTAGCATAGTCAAAATTCAAATAAACATAAGTTAATAACAAAGTCCAAATAGTAATTTAGAAAGTTCCCCCCATGACGCCGAAATAGTAATTTTGGTAGGAAAGTAATATCCCCCGAAACCCAGTCGCTGCCCTCACCTCTTATCCTCGAGCCGGTGGGGTAGTAAGTGACCTGAGATCCCGGTACCGCTAGTATTTATACGAAATATAATTCTCAGAAAGGGGGGGCGGATCGAAGGAAGGGAAGGTTGGAGAACATTACAAACAAGGGGGGAGGAGAAGTTCGAGACTCATATCGAACACGTAGCACCTTCGCGAAGCTCAGCGAAGGCGGAAACGGAACTCTTCTATCCGTCTGCTGGCCGAACACGTGGTCGAGCCTCATTGCCGGCAGGCGCAGACACGCCTTCAGTCAGTCTATTGTATTTGGCGAGAGCGGAGGTCGCCGGCCAAGCTAGTGCCGCGTGTTGACCCAGTTGGCTGTCCCAGTTGGCTGTTCCAGTTGGTTGTTCCAGTTGGTGAGTGTTGTTACAATGTAAGTTGTTACAAGTGCAATGAAGTGTTAAACCAATAAATTATTAAAATACACTTTGATTAGTGACATTAAATTCCATTTTTATATATATATATATATATATATATAAAGAAAGTTTAATGTATTTTAATCAATTTTAAGGACGTTATAACAACGATTTTTTTTAATAAAAAATAAAAAACTTTGATTAGTAATGATTAAATTCAAATTTTTATATTGGATTCAAATTTTTATATAATAAACTTAGATTATTTTATTTCAATTAATTGTAACTATACTTAACAATTTTATATCTTGATATTTGATTTATCTAATTTCAAATTTTTGATTAACATTTTATATTTCAATGTTTGATTTATATAGCTTCAACTTATATATATAAACTCCATGTAAACTTACAGAAGAGATTAACACTTCAAATATTATCATCATTCAAGAACAACATTATACAGAGTGTTCCAATTTATTGGAATTTATCCAATTTGTGAAATTTTATACAGAATGTTCCAAAATATTGTAATTTGTGAAACTTATACAGAGTATGCGAAACATGATCATGTTTTTTTTCTTTTTTTAGCAAAGCGTATCAAAAAGTATAAGACTAGTCTCTACTTTCATATACACTTTGGGGGGTAATTGTAATATTATTGTTTTGACCCTAAAGAATATGTGAAAGCATTGACAATAATATCGTCCTAATTTCATAAACATATTTTCTTTTCTTTAAATTATAATATATTATGTGGCGCTTATAGCACTTCTTCTTCCAAGAAGGTACGAGCTACTGTAAGTGACATCACAATGTACCAGCAGAGTCAGTATGACAATATAAGATTTTTAAATGATAACTTCCTCTTCTGGAAAGTTCGAATAGAGATTTGAAAAAGTAATTTGAGTCAGTTTCCGGCTCTCGAAGCTCCTAGTAACACCGAGATGTTTTTGTCTTGTATTTTGTTTTTCTAAACTAAACCTTCTCGAATCTTCCATGAGCAGTGGATATATACGAAAGATGGTGCAATCACTAGTTACTTGGCGTCCAGTCCTTGAACTACTCGAACTGCAACTTCTGTCCGCGATCCCTACAATAGGCCACGTATATATTTCGACGACATGATCTATTTTCTCTAGAAATAAACCGAGATTTAGAAATAAAAGCATGTCAACATAAAAAGTGTGTATTAATTATACAATAACTCTATAATTGGTGCTCGATCACGGGGCTATGAATACCAATTATCTCACTACATCAAAATACCGGACCGCTTTAATTAGTGCTCGACCACGGGGCAATTATCAGCAAATTAAACGGTATAACTTCATAATTAGCGCCCAACATAAGCACGAATATTTCAATAACGCAACAAGTTTGAAAATAGTTTTCAAGAACTTTGTCTTCAGAATCGACATGAAATCTTAGTAATGCCTTGAAATTATCTTTAGTTTTCAACTTGCCTTCATTTTTATCTATAAAATAGACCCATCTTCTCTATAAACCCTCAAAGTGATATTTTGCATTCCACATAAATAATATAGTCTTAATTATTGGTATTAATTTTTATCTATTTCTTTCTGTTCTTCGCTAGTTGATACTATCTTTTGCTGTCTAAATATTCAATGATATACTAACAATAACGTCAATAAGATCCTGTACCTAAATAAGTTTTACTTATGATATTGAGCTTTCTCATGACTCTGAAAACAAGGTTTTAATTTTATTTCCTTCTATATCTTAAAGATTTTTGTCTTATCAGACCTACTTACAACTTTTTTCAAAATATTATTGTGGTCTAAAATTGTCTTCAACATCTGAATATCCCAATATATTGCACTTTCATTGACAAGACGATAATGGGTTTGAATTCATGTCAAGTGTACAAACGGTTGTTTTCACATAAGGTTAAATTTAATAATCTCTCTTTATGCAAATTAGGGTTCACTTGTTCTAAGTCCAATCTTACTCACCCCTAACACATATTAGCATGTAGAAAAACGGAAGTAAGATATAGATAAAATAGAGACAATTGAATTTTTCAATTATGTCGTACAATACTCTACTAGCATAGTAAGCACAATATTGTATTTTTACTATCCATAGTTCCAGTGCTAAGTGCAATATTATAGCCTATTTTATGTTGAGGCTTAATACAACAATATAACTGCTTTAGTGGTGCTATGGCAAAAGCCATGTTCCTGATTGAGAGGTTGAGGTTACAATTCATATTGAGTATAGGGAGGTTGGTTTTTCCTCATTTTTTCCTCCCACCCCTCTACACATTATAGTTAAAATTTAACTATATTATAACTTTATCATTCTGATTCTTTTATTAATAATACGTTAACAACACAAATATGTAACAAGGGAAGTAATGAAAAAATTAGTTTTCACATTTGGGTCATCCTCAAAATTTTTAAATTTTATTTGAGTGAGCAAGCCTTATAATAATTAATGAGGTATATTATTTTCCTTCTTTATGAAATTGGAAACATTCCTATTTAACTTTTGTTTAGTATATCCCCCCCTACACTTCAAAACAATGACCTTCCTTCATAGGGAAATTAGTACAATTTTAAATTTTCACCCCCTCTATGTGCAAACATTACCTCCTTGCATAGCATACTTACTACAATTTTTAGTTATACCTTTTCTCCCCCCTCCATATGTAAACAATCAATTTACTCATGTATAAAGGTTACTTAATTCTGTTTTTTCTACATATCATTCTTCATCTATGATCAATACAATGTCCTACTATCTGAGTCTTCTTAGTACAATTTTAGTTTTACATATCTTCTACTCTTCATGTGCAATACAAGGAGTCTTCAAAGTATAATTTTTTGTTTTACATTTACTTCCCTCTCCAAGTGCAATAAATATTCTCCTGCTTGAGTCTTTTTAGTACAATTTTTAGTTTTACATAATTACTCCTCCAAGTGCATTAAAGAGGCCTCCTTCATGAGCAGTCTGAGTAAAATTTTAAGTTTTACATGTCCTTCCTGTTCTTATTACAAATCAAAGTCCTCCTACATGAGAGCCTTCTTAATACACTTTTCAGTATTACATTTCTTTTCCTCTCCATGTGCTTTACAAAGTCCTCCTACCCAAACTAACTTAATACAATTTTCAATTTCACATATACTACCTCCTCCAAGTTTAATACAATGTCCTCCTAACTTGAGTGTTCTTTGTACAATTTTCACTTTTACATTTTCTAACCCTTCCTTCATGTTTAATACAATGTCCTCCTAACCTAGCGTTCTCTGTACAATATTCACTTTTACATTTTCTTCCCCCTCCATGTTTAAAACAATTTCCTCCTCTTTTAGCATACTTACTACAATTTATAGTTATACATTTCCTTACCCCTCCATGATCTTTACAAAGTCCACCTACCTGAGCTGCCTTAATACAATTTTCAATTTTACATATCTTACCCCCTCTATGTTCAAGACAATGTCCTCCTACCAAAGCAATCTTTTTACACTTTTCAGAATTACATTTACTCCCTCCTCCATTTTCAAAACAATTTCCTCCTTTTAGAGCTTTCTTATAACACTTTTAGTTTCACATTTCCTTCCTCCTCCATGTAAATTACAATGTTCTCCTACCATAGTCCTTTTAATACAATTTTCAATTTTACATTTCTTTCCCCCACCATGGGCAAAACAATATCCTCCTTGCAGAGCATATTTTCTACAATTATTAATTTTACATTTTCTTCCCCCTCCTTCCTCCTGACTGAGTCTTATTATTACAATTTACAGTTTTACATTTCCTTCCCCCTCCATGTGCATTACAAAGTCCTCCTGCTTGAGAATTCTTAGTACAATTTTTAGTTTTACATATCCTTTCCCCTCCATGTGAATTACAACGCCCTCCTTTCAGAGCTTGTTTAGTACACTTTTCAGTTTGACATATCCTTCCCCCTCCATGTGTAAAACAATGTCCTCTTAACTTAGCACTCTTAGTACAATTTTCAGTTTTACATATCCTTCTCCCTCCATGTGCATTACAAAGTCCTCCTGCTTGAGAATTCTTAGTACAATTTTTAGTTTTACATAGCCATCCCCCTCCATGTGAATTACAATGCCCTCCTTTCAGAGCTTGTTTAGTACAATTTTCAATTTTACAAATCCTTCCCCCTCCATGTGTAAAACAATGTCCTCCTAACTTAGCCCTCTTCGTACAATTTTCAGTTTTACATATCCTTCCCCCTCCATGTGCATTACAAAGTCCTCCTGCTTGAGAATTCTTAGTACAATTTTTAGTTTTACATATCCTTTCCCCTCCATGTGAATTACAACGCCCTCCTTTCAGAGCTTGTTTAGTACACTTTTCAGTTTTACATATCCTTCCCCCTCCATGTGTAAAACAATGTACTCCTAACTTAGCCCTCTTAGTACAATTTTCAGTTTTACATATCCTTCTTCCTCCATGTGCAATACAAAGTCCTCCTGCTTGAGAATTCTTAGTACAATTTTTACTTTTACATATGCTTCCCCCTCCATGTGAATTACAATGCCCTCCTATCAGACCTTGTTTAGTACAATTTTCAATTTTACATATCCTTCCCCCTCCATGTGTAAAACAATGTCCTCCTAACTTAGCCCTCTTCGTACAATTTTCAGTTTTACATATCCTTCCCCCTCCATGTGCATTACAAAGTCCTCCTGCTTGAGAATTCTTAGTACAATTTTTAGTTTTACATAGCCATCCCCCTCCATGTGTAAAACAATGTCCTCTTAACCTAGCCCTCTTAGTACAATTTTCAGTTTTACATATGCTTCCCCCTCTATGTGTAAAACAATGTTCTCCTAACTTATCCCTCTTAGTACAATTTTCAGTTTTACATATCATTCCCCCTCCATGTGAATTACAACGCCCTACTTTCAGAGCTTGTTTAGTACACTTTTCAGTTTTACATATCCTTCCCCCTCCATGTGTAAAACAATGTCCTCCTAACTTAGCCCTCTTCGTACAATTTTCAGTTTTACATATCCTTCCCCCTCCATGTGCATTACAAAGTCCTCCTGCTTGAGAATTCTTAGTACAATTTTTAGTTTTACATATGCTTCCCCCTCCATGTGAATTACAATGCCCTCCTTTCAGACCTTGTTTAGTACAATTTTCAATTTTACATATCCTTCCCCCTCCATGTGTAAAACAATGTCCTCCTAACTTAGACCTCTTAGTACAATTTTCAGTTTTACATATCCTTCCCCTCCATGTGCACTACAAAGTCCTCCAGCTTGAGAATTCTTAGTACAATTTTTAGTTTTACATAGCCTTCCCCCTCCATGTGTAAAACAATGTCCTCCTAACCTAGCCCTCTTAGTACAATTTTCAGTTTTACATATCCTTCCCCCTCCATGTGTAAAACAATGTCCACCTAACTTAGCCCTCTTAGTACAATTTTCAGTTTTACATATCCTTCCCCCTCCATGTGCATTACAAAGTCCTCCTGCTTGAGAATTCTTAGTACAATTTTTAGTTTTACATATCATTCCCCCTCCATGTGAATTACAACGCCCTACTATCAGAGCTTGTTTAGTACACTTTTTCAGTTTTACATATCCTTCCCCCTCCATGTGTAAAACAATGTCCTCCTAACCTAGCCCTCTTAGTACAATTTTCTGTTTTACATGTCTTACCACCTCCATGAGCAAAGCAATGTCCTCCTATCCGAGCCTTCTTAGTACAATTTTCAGTTTTACATATCATTCCTCCTCCATGTGCAGAACAATATCCTCCTTTAAGAGGATACATACTACAATTTTCAGTTTTACATTTCCATCCAACTCTATTTGCAAACCAATGTCCTACTTTACGAGGATACTTACTACAATATTCAGTTTTACATTTACACCCACCTCCATGTGCAAAACAATATTCTCCTTTCAGAGCACAATTACTACAATTTTTAGTTTTACATATCCTCCTCACTCCATATGCTATACAATGATCTTCTTTCTTAGAATCCTTTTCAAAATTATATTTGGTCTCACTTGCTTCAGTTGATACACAAAATCTTCCTAGTTTAAGATGATTACTTGATATATTAATTTCTCCATTATCTTTAAATCCCTCACCCGTTAAATGATTATTTGAGCAATCTTGTGCTTTATATACATCTTTATTAAATGCAGCTTGATGTTCTTTATCATATTTTGTTTGATCAGAATTAAAAAAGTGTATTTTATGTTCTGTTGTAATATTTCCCTTTAATTCATAACAAAATCTTTTTAGTAAAAGGTTCGTGCACTCTGCTTTCTTGTGTTGAGCATTAAAATATAAATCTTTATTTGCATTAACACACTCAATATTCAAATTATAATCAGAGTTTGTTTGTTCAAGAATGTTTGAATGTAATATTTCACTTGACAAAGTAGATTGATCTTGTTCCAGTTTAATCTGCAAGCACAATTAGAGCAAATAATTCAATTATGATTCAAATATTAAATAAATATACATTCGATTAAATTATAGCACAGCTTAGTAACTGTTCGGGCTACACACATAAGTACAAATTACAGTAATGAGCTAGGCATCGGGAAAGTTGAATTTAGAGGAAGTGAACTCACATTTGTGTAGAAGGAGAGTGGAATACCATTTAGGAAAAAAAAAACCAGTACACCTGACCGAAACTATAAATACGATTTCCCTGTCCTCAGAAATTTATCTGAGAACTAAACTAGAGTGTTAGCTAAATGCGCCCCCAAGGTGGGTCTTAAAATATTTTAATCTGGTTTACAAATGATAAATGAACACATCCAACAAATGTTTGACTTTTAGTTTAGCGAACCAATACTCCAGAGTGATACAACAGCAAATGTCTAATAGAAAAATATAAGAAAGGAGAAATGCTTAACCATCATCAAACCCTGGCAATCCCCCTTTTATCACTTCCTTCCATTTAAATTTATTTTCTCTTTGGTATAGTATTTATTTTACTTCGTAATTTTATTACAATAATGATGTTCATTAGCATCAAATGATGATATAGGTTAAAATAAATTACTTCCACCTAAAGATAAAATATATTTAAAAAATAATCTGTGAAACATCATTTTTTTTTTATTCGTTCAGGTTATTTGCCAAAAATTAAGTTAATCCCCCTTTCAATTGTTTTTGGGTTTCTTTGATTCATATAGACTTGCACAAAAGTAGTCCAACATTGTTTTCTTCCTCTTTCGAATTTGCTTTGTTTGTTTTTATTTTCTCAAAAGCAGAGTCATTTTCTTCCAATTTCCCACCCGAAACTTCTAGCATAATTTGAGCTATTTGCAAACCAGTCCGAACATTAGGTTTCAATGTATTTTTAATCCTTTCTTTTACTTCTGCCAATAATGTTGTAACAATACAAGGGTTGTATTGAACACAATCGAAGCCCCACCCAACCCGATTCTGCATATACTATCGTCCGAATCATACTACCCACTACAAGAAACGTCGAAATTAATTCAAATCACCTACAATAGTATTCTTCACTATTGTAGTTCCATGTCATTCAAACAATATATAAACAATATCTTTCAATATTATCCACTATCAACACTCGATGTTCCGACTTGGCTGTCTTAGATGCATCGGATGGGCGTTTTTCCTGCACACCTGGCGAAACCTGTTCTCTGACGTCAGCAGCCAATTCGTCAAAAAGATGTTTTGTCAACAAACCTGAAAAGCGTATACACAAAGCGGGATGACCAATCAGCGACCTACAAGCAAGTTGGCGTACGTGCCAGAGGAGGCATGCCCCTCCACGATGCGGCGTCACCCGGCTTAAAATGGACTCTTCCTACCAAAATTCTTACGCAGTTAGCTCACTATATAATATGGATGTTGGGAAGATATTAGACGACTATTGAAACCGGCACCGACGAGGATGAACCTCTGTTAGATTTATTAAATATTGTACTTTTGGAATCGACGCCATGATGGATGGACTGTGGAGATTATTTTATGTCGTCAGGCGACGACTTCTAAAATTCTAGACACTGTAAAGGAAAGTTAAAATACTCTGTTAATGTTTTGTTTGAATTATGGAAATCTAACTATTTAATTTAATTTTGTTATAGCCGAGATAGGCTGATATTTGTTTATTAGATGTGGGCATTATTTAAATGCGATTTTCTATCTAAATGTAACTTCAGTTTCAAGACGCCACTAAGGGCTTGTTTCTAAAAGATGTTAGTAAATTTCTTAATGTTAGCTGGTCTAAATTAACGTAATGTTAATTGAAATATAATAAAATCATGTATCTTAATTATCTGGACTTTCCGTATTATTCTAGCTTTTGTTGTTGTACATTTAAATTCATTTATTTACAATCCAATATTTTGTGTAACGTAAATTTGGAAAACTTCTAATGTTCATTAACTTAATATCATTGTTAGACTTTGTTTTGTCGTTGAACGATGCCGATTAAAGTAGTCCCGGGTGAGTTTGCATTAGGTTTGAGATGTTAAACTCTCGTCTATATTTTAATGTAATGTTTGTAGTTAAAATAGGTATTGTAGTACTTAAAGGTACTTTCGTTTTGTATAAAATTTAATATTCAAAGTCGAGATATTTAAAGTAAAAGTATGTAAAATTATGATATAACTTTACTTTGGAAAGGTTAATGTTTTCGTAATGTCTGTAGATAATCAGACGCTTTTGTAACAATTTAGAAAGGCTCTTTAAGCTTTTTATATTTTCCTTGGATAGATATTGATTTATTGTTTATTAATAGCTTTTGATATAATGCTAACTTGGTCTAATTGCATTAATCTTCTTTAGCATTAATGTATTCAACCGTTATACTAGATAATTGAAGAGATTAAGGTCACTAAAATTACGGTTTGTTATTTTTTTATGAATTAAATTACTCTTTACATTTAACTCTCTCTTATTCTATTTTATCTTTAATATTGTTGTGTTAGATGACTCCTTCTTATCCTTGTAGTATTTTTGTTAGTGACCTATTCCTACGAGGTAAAGAACTGAGTAGGGGGTGTTACAATGTCTAGTAAGGTTGATCCTCTTCTTTAGCGTCTGATTTTTGCTTTTCTTTCCGACTCTTCACTTTGGTTTTTTATTTCCTCTTTATAATCTTCTTCCATTCTGATTCTTCCATTCAGCCTCAATTCTTCTTTCGTCTTTGAGACTAGATAAGTACAATTACTTATCGACCCCATGTCCATTCTTGATAAAATTCTTCATGAATAATACTGTGCTGCACTGATAGTGGTAATATTTAATACCATCTTTGGTAGACAGTATGTCTCTGATGGATGCCTCAGAGGGACAGGTCCTCTTGTCAGTAAGATAGTTTGATGTTTGTGAGAATCCTCGCTCAACATCAGCATTTCCATGGGGTAACACAAGAAAAGCTTTAAAAAAACCTTTTAATTTAGCCTATTGTATTTGTAAATATTTAATTACCTCCAATCTACCTAAAAAAAAATGTATAACCATTTAATTTCAAAGACATTGTACAAGCTTTCGGGCATGCAATTCGAAACTATTCACACAGTGTGATACATTTTGATGCGAAAATTTGTTTTTCTAACTTACCAGCAAAAAAGAAGATCCACATATCAACATCTACAGATCAAATGGTTTCTTTCTTCTGGAGATAAAAAATTAGAAAAAAGTAGGAGTTTTCCATCAATAGTAGGACCAAATAGAACCCTGGAACTTGTGTGTGTGTGATTATTTATCTTGTAACTACAGGTACAATGACAGCTTCATTAACTTAATTAATAGAAATGTCATTACCTGATAAAATGGTTTTCTTAAGATAGAAATATTTAATAAGGATTTTTAAATAAACATATTTGTGATTTCAATAATTTACTAAACCACAACGATAAAATGAAAAGGTCTGATACCAGAAATAGTTATACTTTTATATGTTTTAACTTATAAAAATAATCTCTACGTAGATTAGACTATCGATGATGAGGAAAATGTTGTTCGAATATCGGTAGGGTTTAATGAAGGTGGTTTTCCCAAAATGGTTTACCACGCCAATGCATGTAAGCTTCCTATAAATACAAACTTCATAATTAAAAGCCATTAACGTAATTAGTAGATAGTATTATAACCCTAACGTGTATTAAAACGCGCTAGTAAAACATAAAGTTAAAATTATAGCTGTATACCTCATATTGGTCCACCGGGGTGAAGTGGTCTATGTTCGAGTCCATAATTCCGAGAGAGGAATCATATAACTTAATATCAGTCTTGACAATTTCATCAACAGAATTTGTGGTGTCAGACTCGTCCTACAGATACAGCACAAATAAACATTTCTCATTAAAGACAGACAAAATGGTCCGCATGTATATTATATAAAGTGATTGCATCAGTATGAAGTAAATATTATGTTCAAGGTGTTTGTGTGTATATCACAGGTTTCTGAAATGTAAGCCAATCAATATTATAAAGGGTTAAGTAAAGTAGCTTGGTAATTGGGGCTCCTAACTAATTAGACCTAATTCAATTAAAGAAAACATTGCATCACAATTATAACTCTAATAAAACGTTGTAAATGCAATAAGGAATTAAGACTACAAGTTTTCCAAGGTTTTCGACCGTATGAAATGGTAACACCCTATGCTGATCCAAGGTATTGTAGAGATCGATGTGATCCTGTTGAGTGTACACCCCAAGCCCAAGATTTGACTTACCCTGGGTTTTTACCTCTGGGAATATTTTAAAGGCTTCGCAATAAAAATACATTAAAAAAATCAACTTGAGATTATTATTAATGAAACTGAAACTACACCAGCCATAAAGAAAAAAAAAAAAAAAAAAAGGAACAAGGGCATTAAAACAGATAAGCCAAATTCAGTATTACAATATAAATTTTAAATCATCATTATCAATCCTCAACAATCAATAATTTAATAAATATTATATTTTTTGATTCTTGCCATATTTACTTATCCATCTTAACCTAAAATATTATGTTTTTTAATTTTTAATTAATTTATTTATTTAATATGTTATATATTCATGTTGTATGTAAGATGGTCCTATTCTTGTAAAATCATATCCATTGTCAATATATTCATTTATCTAATCAATTTATATCTAACTAATATACATTCAGTTCTTTTTAGGTTACATTGTAATACATTAATATTGTTATTATAATCATTATTTCAACTTTAATTTCAACTACCATCATTGTAATTTTATATTGAATTCTACTTTTATAATATAAATACGTTTCCTTACTACACTACATCATGTTCTTCATGAATTATTATTAAACCCTGAATAGATATATCTGGAAGTTTGTTACGACCAAGGTAGGTATGTACATGAAGAATCAGCATGCCAATGATGCATCATGCTACATATTTCCAGAATAAAATAATTAAATTTGATGAGTATTTAAATATTTTCCAACGTTTTCCAACTTTTCTTCAAATTAATTTAATTTCTTAGACAAGTTTTAAAGGGTTATTTCTATAGAGATAATTAAAATATTAAAAATGTAATGTATAGAGAGTATCTACCTTAATTTGTTCTTTGATTGGAAGAAAGACATCCCACAGAGATTTCATTTCCACGTCTGAGGTTTGAAAACGATGTGCTTCATAATTTATGGTATCTTTAAAATCCCCCGCCAAATTTGAATCCTTATAGAATTAAAAAAACATACATGTACAAATAAAAATTAAACATGTCAATAATGCAAAGGAGATACTTATACACAAATAATTTACAAACTGAGTTTATAGTTAACATGTTTTGAAAACATCAAAAAAGTTTCATAAATCAGATTAGAACTTCTAGAGCTTGTGTAAGAGTCAAATTAATATTTAAATAAAATATCAAGTGATTCCTTGGGTAGCTGCTATTAAAACACAGTTTTTATGCCTAATATTTGTGACCTAGCTTTATCTGATAGTGTGACTAATATGTACTTTCTATTTACACATCATTTACATTTATGGTTATAAAAATATAAATCTATAGTCAAAATTCATAGCTAAACTTTTTTATAAAATATAAACTCATCTACAAAATAGATAGCATTTTTGATATTTTCAATGAGTGTAGTTTAATAATTATCAACGATATCTCTTAAAAGTGAATGATCACATGATTTAAAATATGAACATGTGAAATAAGGTCTAACTTTTATAGTTGTCATATAAGTTTCTAACTATAAAAATTTGAATGAAGCTTAATATTTCCTTTACAAAGCCATTGGCTTTTGAAAAAGACGAACCATGAAAGTGCTTCAATCAGCAGAACATCAAACACTCTACAATGTTCAACGAGAAACCCCGGCTCTATGAGACACCTCTAGTTCACTGTAACTGTAAACACAGCTGATAGGATAGCTTGGTAAAACTTTTACACTCCACCAACTCATCCTTACTGAAAGAGTTGGAGTAGTAGGCTCCCCATACATGGAGCAAACAATGCTAGAGAGGAAGTACAGTATAAACTTTATGTTAATATAGAAACGATCATGGTACACAGATATACACTTCACTAATTTCTATTTCAAAATAGTTCAATCGTTCATTTTTTTAAATAATGACTATACAAGTGGATAGAACTCGGAACCTTTGGCTTGGCGTGAAAATGCTCTACCACTGAGCTATGTTGTTCTGGAACCATCTAGTGCTCAGAGAAATTCTTTACCCATAGTTTAACTCTGTTATCTACTGTAGCTCCCAATATTGAATTAAAAAATAAAAGTGAAGTTAAAAGCTAAATTAATCAATGGCAGAGCAGGGTCTTTTAAAGATTTGATTTTTTTAAACACTAAATAAAATATCAGTTTGGTACATAAGCTTAAGTTTTTTTGGTGACATTAATGAACTTTTTTAATTGTCTTTGTTAGATCTACCAAACATAGAGATGATTAGTGATGATATTTAAAAAATTCATAAATATTACATTTTATGTTAAGTTTCATTTACACAATAATAAGGCATCGATGTTTACGAAAACTAGTTTTTGTTTTTGCAACAATGACATAAAAATAACACACCAAAGAAACAGGAGCTTAGTTCGGTGGCCGCATGGTCTAAGACGTCAATCCTGCAATAGACTAGACTAAATATAAAAGAGAAATAGTGATTAAAATCACACTTGAATGTACTGAGATTGCTTATTTCCTAAGTTGTTTTCCATCCTAACTATAGCAAATGCAGGTACATTGCCTAAATCTAAACCTTCTTCGTCCCTAACTCATTAGCGTTATTGGTACATATGCAGTGCTCGAAATGGTAAATTTTAATAACCGGAATGGTAAATACTAATAACCAATAAATCCTTAATAAATTTTACAGAATGAAACTATTAGATTTGTAAAACATATTAAATTGTTTATACACACTTCTATAAGATGCATGCTAAGCAATGCCAGTTTAATTGAATCTCAATAAAATGAATATCAAAATGCAGTTTATTATACTAATATAATTAACTGTTAAATACAATAGTTTAATAATGATTATTATTGAAATGAAAAATACGCTGACACAGTAAAACGACATCCAATGTAGGTAGACATTAGTCTAAAACCTAAGTACCTATGTCATGGGATTATTTTTTCTGTAAATCATTTCGCTAGTTCATTTTACTAATAAGAACATGACGACTGTTTGTAAATGAGGAATAAAGATTTGCAGGAATCTCAAAATATAGTGTGTGTTGTGTTTTAGAAAAGCTACTGATAAATCTAAGTTAAAATTAAAATATATGACAATGACATTTAAAGAGACACAGTGTTGTTTACAATTTAATACCCAAAAATTAACTATAAGAAGCTGGTATTAAATAAATTTAATTCCATACACTATTGTAGCTAGAGCTTGCCAACATAATGATCAAGCGTAAAATGAAACGGGTAACAAAAAGTACAATGCAAGCTACGGTTTTCTACACACGTTCATTTTCAGTGAACTTGTCAGTCATATTTGCGAAAAAACTTATTTTACCTCCTATTATTATCATCTGCAAGGTGCATATATCTCTGTTTTTAATTACACTTATTTTCTTAAAAGTATTTTGTAAGCCGATGTGTTTTGTTAGGAATAGGTAAACATACGAGTAAGTAGTTGGGGGGGGCGACCTGGCCCACTCGAGATAGTGTTGTGATTTTTTACCGTTATTCCCCCTCCTCCTGCCCTCACACCTTCACCGCCCTGATGACTCATACCTGGTGCCAGTCTGGCGTGTTGACAAGACAAGTCAAGACAAGTCGAGACAAGTTGAGACATGACCTTGAATGATGTCGCAACCCTCGCTTGCAATGGGTTTTACCGATGACGTCATCGCTCTGTCGCAACCCTGATGACTCATACCTGGCGCCAGTCTGGCGTGTTAACAAGACAAGTCGGGACAAGTCGAGACACGACCTTGAATTATGTCGCAACCCTCATTTGCAATGGGTTTTAACGATGACGTCATCGCTCTGTCGCAACCCTGATGACTCATACCTGGCACCAGTCTGGCGTGTTGACAAGACAAGTCGAGACACGACCTTGAATGATGTCGCAACCCTCACTTGCAATGGGCTTTACCGATGACGTCATCGATCTGTCGCAACTCTGATGACTCATACCTGGCGCCAGTTTGGCAGGTCGACAAGACAAGTAGATACAGGAATAGCGGTAGCATTGACACAGCTCTTATAATACACACTTAGGGGCCTCTCTCTTTCCAGGTGGAAACGTCACAATGATTTATAATTCTCAGTAAAGGGCCGCTATACCTCACAAAAGTCTAATAAAATTGTCTGTTTGGTATCTACTGGCGACATGTAGGGATTTATAAGATAAGCTGTTTGACAAATCTAGACTCATATCTGGTTACACTACGTGTAAAAATAAATAGGGTTTGCGTGAATAAAACACAGATATTACAAATATATATATTTATTAAACATTAAATACATCATACATAATATTTATCATACACTTTTACAGGAATGGCGCATATATTCGTTCATACGTTTTTCTACAGTGTCTCTTAGATGCGTTACTAAAATTGTTTTTAGTTCACAATCCAGCATGTAATAGTCCAAACCGATGACTTGACGTGTATAGTAGGTAGCAATGATAAGATCCAGGTTTTTGATGTGCGTTTCCACCGTAGGCTGTTCTAGGGCAATGACATCCACCGATTCTGTTAGCGCGTCGCATACACCCACGACGAGTGTGTCGATCAAATTGTTGCAATAGCGTGCGACGGGTGTCGACCACATGTCACGTCGGTCGACGGCGACATCGATGAGGTCCCACACCTCACAAAGACGCGCCCAGCTAGGTGCTAGATAGGCGACCCGTTTGAGTCCGGCGTCTTGTTTCTCATTGATGACGACTATACGGTCACCGCACATGCGTCTCAGAGAGATTTCATGATTAGTCAGACTAATCTTCAGAGGAGGTTGTGTGTTGCTGAAAAACGTTGATATGACAGACTTGTAACTGCCCAGTTCTTGACATTCTGTACGGTTAAACACGGCGCAGTTCCCACCGCATTTTTCTAGCTGGACATAGGGCGTAAAGTTGTTCTTGACAGTCATGCTGACGATGACTCGCTTGGCGTCGACTCCATCCAGCGGGAGCAATGTGTTGAAAATACTGGTGACGGCGAGTGGTTTCACAGGCTTTGCTTTGCTACCGCAAACGTCTTGACCTTCCATGATGTTCGGTTATTATGGCAGGCACACCGCCGGGACGCCCACTTTTATAGGCGCACGCCACCTGGACACGGCTCCTTGAAGGGCGACATGCCCCTACAGTCTTGAAAAAACAATTGTAATATCTCACCACCTTAGCGTCGTTGGCTGTATGATTGGTGGGTGAGAATAGGTTTTGGAAAGTTTTCAGCGGAATGTTCTGGGCGCGATAGAGAAGGTACATGAGGCAGTAATGGCCGCAAACGTCTGATGCAATGCTTTGAAGTTGTAGCTTGCTATGGGACGCGTGAAAAATGTTTTTGCGTATAAATGCCAGATGTGACTTAATACGCGGTGGAAAACCATAACTGTCAAAGTATTCTCCCACGCCGTTCTTGTTGATAAAGATGGTGATCCAATGCGTCCCGGGCCTGGTGTGTGGATCGGTGTTGATGACTAGAGCGGCAAGTCGAGCTATTCTTGCGGGTAGTTGATCAGCAGGGAAAACACCCGACCATACAGAACGGAACCACGGGTTTGTTTTCAGCACACGTCTTATGATGTGCGTGTCCATCTTCAATCATCCAATCTCGAAGTCCCCAGACAATAGAGGCAGAGCAGAAATTCCATACAGAACTATGTGCCATACACATAGTGCGACCCAATTTAAGTGTTTTCAGTGACGAACAACCTCTGTCGTACAGATATACGATGGGTGTAGACGTGTATTTGACTAAAAACTTTTTCTTTTCTGACCCCCTAATGTAGACGGTTTCTGCACGCGTTGTGGCACGGGAGATGAGGGATTCGAGCAGACTGTAATCCACATCACCGCTATCCCAGGTGATACCGTGCAGATTGTTGACTATATAGACGGCTTTCTTTCGGGCATCGGTGGAAAGTTCTTCGATAGCGTATGGAGGTTTCAACACCCAATGTTGAAGTAATGTGCCACATACAGATAAAACACTCAGTTCCTTGACGATAAACTCTTTGTTGTCGTCGATGAAGCTCTGGAAATCCACAATGACGTCCATAGTTTAAATGAGGGGGTAAGGGGCGGGAAGCCGATTATATTAACTTCCATAATCGGTCACGACGTTTCTATCCTTGTCAAAGGTGATGATGTTGGCAAACTCGCCGTACACGATACAGTTGACGGTTTCGGTGAGAGCCCGGGTGAAGCTCACTTCGAACTCAGAGAACCATGTCGCGTCAAATTCCAATGCGATGTCATGTGAGCGGACAGATTAGGTGTGAGATCGAAAGCCATTAGATGATATCCCTGGGGGAAGGCTTCTCGTGTGATGTCACTACCCTCGTTCATGAAATGTATACCCGTTCTAGAAAACAGCGTGTGGTAGGACAGAACATAGTGTCCGTTTGAAAAATCGGGCTGTAACGGTTTTGACGGTACTTGTTCCCCGTCCACGTACAGTGAGAAATGGTTCATACATAGGTTTGAAAGTTGAACGAGTTCTTGGTGGCGTCTCCGTTGAACGCCGCGTTTGACACAAATCCCACGATGCACCGTTTGGGTAACTGTCCGGTGAATACATTGTACAGCGATTTCCCTTGCACACCCGTAGGAATAGTGAGTGTTTTTACTTCCACACGGGTGATGGGATACTTTGCGGGACTGACGTTCAATGCTTTGGCGTGTGCCAACAGTATAGAAGGTGCTACTTTGACACGTCGCACTAGAAGACCAGCTTCGGCGATGTGAACCTTAAAGTGAGGGAGTTCAGGGACCGCCATAAGACTAAACCCGTCACGGGAACCGACCAACTTGACTCTGAGTTCGGTGCCGTTCAAAAGGTATTTCTCTTGGTTAAACACGTCACCGTTTAGATACCCCAAAAGATCCACCGTCTTACTTTTTGTGGTGAGACTGCGATGGGCCTCAAATCCCTTGTTGTTGGCGTTAGCCTCCTCAAAGGTTCCAGGACTGTCTGCGAACCACAGACCACAAGTCAAATGCGTTTTTTTGGCTTCACTGTTGTAATTGAGCAGCGTCTCAATGTACGCTCTATAGGCATACGTGTTGCTGGGCGGTGATACTAGTTTTTGGTTTAAAAACACGTCCACCTGCGTGAATAGCGAATGCAACCAGTTGTTAACGGGTGCAATCTGATCCACCTCGGTGAAAGCGCCACCGTCGGGTTTCATGATGGCAACCCTGAGATAGAGCATAGTCTGTGAAAGATCTATATAAAACTCGCCTTGTCCTGTAACGGTAAATTCAATGGGTGAATCATCGGTGAGGGAAGAGACAGGTTTGTACTGGAGCCATTGTCCACTTTCAAGACTGGTTTGAGTGGGTGGCACGGAAAAGAGATCGAGTTCACTGCTGGCACACTCGCAGGACTGGGGGTGTAGAAAGGACATTTTAACTGAAAATATCTTTAGCTTCTTTCTAGATCTTTTTACGTCGGGTGACGACCTTAGAATGACGTCGTTGTATCTTACGACGCCCTTTATAGCCTGAGCCGGTCATCAGCGTGCTGATCTTCTGTTCAACCTTGCGTTTCAGGTTTGTTCCAGCCTCACCGACACGTTGCCGTAGGGCATCTTTGAAAGGACGCCGTTGGTTGGCAACGTCGGAGAGCACGTTGATACCCGTATGAAGCGCCTGTTTTCCGATGGCTTTAGCGCCGCTTCTCAGCAACGGTACGACGCTTTTGAACAAGGGCCGCTGAAAAAACTTCCTATCCCATGCCCTCTCTGATAGGGAACACCGTGGTAGATCGAAGATATTCCGGTTCAAGCCTGGTTGACGTAGTATCTTTGGTAGGGACAGTTCATGTTGAGCAGCGCCGGAAATGAAGTTTCTCGCACACTTTTCCAAACTCGAATGGTACAGGTTCACCCGTGTCGGTTCTTATATTGATTTCCAAGCTTTCAATTTCCCTTCTAAGCACTGGCATGTAGTGCAAAGGGTCGTAGCTAACTGTATTATGTATGCCGTAGAGATAGTTTATGTTGTTGATACCAACGATACGTAACAGCGGTGCCACAATGTCACCCACGGGCTGCGGTTCGACGATATCCGTGTAGATGTACATTTGCGAGGGCAGGCCTAGTAGAATGTTGGCGGCGTACGGAGACTTTGGTACTTTGATCAGATTAGTCTGAGGATCGAAACCTAGCTGTAGACTTAGCTGGGTTGATAGACTCAGCAGCTATATATCTGGTGTAGAGATAACTTCCACTTTTTTGTTGAGGCTTGTGTACTTGAATACAACTCCGGAATTCTCTTGAAACGTATCTATGTCGTTTAGAGCTTTGATCAATTTCTGGATAGTGCTGTAGTTTCCAGCAGGGATATGATCCTTGAATATTTGTTCCACACCGTTAGCGTCCACCCAGTTGTACCATACAATATTTTGACCCTCGGGTACGGTGGTGAAAGAACAAGGATATTGAAATTCAGCCAGAGCGACTTCCCACCTGCCCTCGAGTGTAAGACGGTAAGGAAGTTGCGTGGCAAAATTCGTGAGCGTATTTTTCGGGAAATTTCCCATAGAGCTGTCGCTCGGCAAAGTGATGAAAAACTGGTCCTTCATGGTAGTGCGCTGACGTAGCTGGCAGGAATCCAGGAGTTAAACTTGGCTGGGTAACCTTTCCACTGCACGTACACCTACTTTCTGGCGCCTTTACCCTTGACACGTAGTATTTTATGAACTTTAAAAGTTTCAGGGAGACGTACGCGCTGCAATTCAGGTTCGTAAAACGTCCCCTCCACTTCTTCGCCATCAAGATCGGTGAGTCTGTAGACGACAGGTTGTCGCAACACGACACTGCTGACTTTGAAAATCTCTTCGCTCCAACTGCTTTCGTAGCCCTTTTCAAACAGCATTTTGGATTTGCTAATACGCATCGTGTCGCCGACTTTTATTTTAGGCTTCGGGTTTGGACGCCTTTTACCGTACAGATTATCTCTGACTTGAAGCACATTAGTTTCTGAAACGTCGGAGGGTGCCATTTTGATACTGGAATGTTTGTCACCGTTGTAAGCGTCGACTAGATCTTGGAGGACGTCCACATACCGATACGTGTTATTTTTGGTAAAGTGGCGCCACATGCGTCCTTTCAGAGTTCTATTGAACCGTTCTACGATGCTTGCCTTCACGTCTGGATTATGAGTGGTGTAGTAATGCACGCCTTCTTGCTTGAGAAATTTCCGGACTAGACGTGCCGTGAACTCTGTCCCCTTGTCCTTCTGTATACTTAGAGGTTTACGGCCGCTTTGCTTGAAAATGTCCCGAAAGGCGTCTCTCACGACGATCCCCATCTTGGATGGAAGCGTCCTCGCCCATGCCATCTTGCTAAACACGTCGATGACGGTGAGCAAGTACACTGCACCGTCGTTGTATTTTCTGAGACTTCGCATGCCGTTTAGATCGGCTTGCCAGAGATCGTCAATGTTTGACACCACGTACTTTGTAATGTAATAGATTGACCCTAAGGAGTATTTGAAAGCATTGACCATTTATCATTCTAATTATTTATATATTCAAAAATATTTTACATATAATTAAACATATTTTACTTTATTTAAATGTTACAACCTATTACGTGGCGCTTAAATCACGTCTTCCTCTAAATTATTTACTAGTTAGTTCACGCCTCGTGGTAAGATGGCAGCATCTACTGGAGCTAAAATTAAGAAATGTTAACGTCTTTTAAAGTAATTTCCTTCGAGAAGAATCCAGGCGCAATAGGTATTTTTCTTCTGGGTTTGAAGGTGTGTAATTTACCGTTAGGAAGATTCCTTCGAGAAGCTTCTATTGAACTCAGATATATGTGACTTTTTGAAACTTCGTATTTTACTGTGCAATCTGTCGTGGTCTGGAATGGACGTGCTTTAAGCGATCGGTAATTATAAGTGATTAGGCCCTCGACATGATCGTGTTTCGATTAGAAAATATTAATAACAATATGATTTCAATTTAAAGAATAAACAGATATCAAACTTTATGTGCTATATTATCATTTATTAAAGTCTAATGATAAGGAACGAGGCATTATAAGTAAAGCACATAGTTGCGTAATAGAAATAATGATTTACGGAGTGACTCTTAAATGACTTTGTTATGTAATATAGCAAATAGCGACACAACGTGGGGCATTTATAATCAAAAATATTACGAAGTGTAACAAATGGTGTCCAACGAGGATCATGAAATGTAATATAACAAATAGCGACACAACGTGGGGCATTTATAATCAAAAATATTACGAAGTGTAACAAATGGTGTCCAACGAGGATCATGAAACGTAATATAACAACTTGTTGCGTGGAATTTTTTTTAGCACAGGTTTGTGTAGGGTATAAGCGTCCTGTGCACGAAGCCATTCTCGTACTTTTTCGGGATCTTTCTTGGACGCCTTTATGAGCGACGCCGCCCCTGCAAACCCCGCAGGATAAGGGTCGTAGTAGATGTCGGCTAAACGGACCATTAAGCTCTGAACGGCAGCCACCTGTTTTCATCCACCCTCTTCAGTTTCTTCTTCTTAGGGCGTTGCAACGGTGTAAGTGGTTGTGGTACGGGCGTCGGATCTCTAATGGGTGCCAAACGTTTCGGGTTTACAATAAATTCTTTCGGAACGTTTATTTTTTGCAGCGCTGTGAGAAACTCTCACCACCCTGACGGTTCACTGTGTCTTCTTGCTCTGACCAGATCATTGACTAAATCCACAATATTGGATCCACAGAGAGGCGTATCTTGAATACTCACTTCTCCGTTTGAGTCCCAAGAGATGCCGCCTCGGGACTTAATATGTTCTAGTAAAAGTTCAGCTTTTTACGTGCCTGTGCTGGTACAGTATTAAGTACAGCCGGGATGGGAAGTACAGACACTTCAGGGGTGGTGGTGGTGGTGGCGGTTTCAGTTGGCGGAGGGTGTTGACTAAAGTGTAGATAGCGCTGTAGCACTTGTTGGTATAAAGTCCATTTAGACGTGTCGTCAAGTTTTGAAGCGAGGATTTTTTCCATTTCCTTGTCCAACTCGGAGACTACTAGATTTGTTGCCGAAGCTGTTTGTTGGTGGTGTTGCTCGTAACGGTGTAATGTTTCAGGGGACACCAATATCATCTTTTTCGTGTGTTCCATTATTTACTTGTTGAATAAGGAACCGAGGACCCCACTGATTAGAGGGGCTAAAAGTAAGGGCAAGAACGCTCCTCCTTTCTGAACGAGTAGTCGTCTCTTCTTTTTCCAGCACTCTCCTCGCTTGACCAGCTTGCGCAACACCTGCTTGTGAGCACGTAGCTTTGTCTTCTGTGCATTTTTCAGCGGTACCCGCCCTTTTAAAGTGTTGTAGGCACACTCGCAAACAGAGTCAACCAGTTTCTTGTTGGCAGTTTTCATCAAGGCGACACGTTGTTGTGGATTCATGCGATACGTCGCACGTAGCAGAGGGGCCTGCTTCAACACTTTGGGACTCATGGTTATGAAATGATCTGTAAGCGGGAAGTGTCGGTGTTTTTATAGCTTTTGCGTGGTAGGTACACACAGCACCCGGCATCGGTGCGGGTTCTATATCTGAACCATTCTGGTGTACCTTGTTTGAAATCTAGCAATATATAGCCGTGAGGCGTACTTGTAGCATCAGTGTAAGCCTCTTGTAAAACACAGGGATTTTCAGGACATACTTGTCGTGCAAAGTGTTGAATCTGAGCTTTATCCCTGGGATTTTTAAAAAGCACAATATAATGTGCGTTTAAGGAAATGTCTCTTTGGCCCTTGCCCTGATGAAATATATTTTGTGTAAGGTACATGACGCTAATATTTTGATGGTGGCATCCTTTGGTGAAAAGATCGACGACCACTTCGTTGGCTTCACGCATCAGGTCGTCCAGGATAATCAGCTGTGGAGAGTCGTTACAGTTGTCATCCATTTCCGGCAAACCCTTACAGAATATGACGCGGGTACTTGTCCCGTCTTCTTCGAATCCCGGTTGCCATAAAGCATAATACCATGTGATTTTATCAAATTTAACGTCACACATTGTGTACAAGTGACGGATAAAGTCTGCTACAAAATGCGACTTTCCACAGCCGGAAGGGCCGCTTATGATGGCTGAAAATGGATGTTTCAACTTGTCCATAATGTTTGAGACTGAGCTTATAAGCTATATGAGCTTGTATTTATAGGATAGGAGGGAGGTGCGGGTGTCGACGTTAAAACACAAACATAACAATTTTTACAATATTTATTTACAAGCAAAAAAGTATACACACCATGTAAAGTATACTGTGAATATTTACAATATATATTTATTTGCCTATACATAACTGGTTTTTTACAATATTTATTTACACACAGTAAAAAGTATACTGTGAATATTTACAAAATATGGGGAATAGTGGCCTCGGTACTAAATATGATAAATATATATACAAACAATTTATTATATATATATTTGAATAGATTTAAAATAAAAATATATACAATCATTTTATTATATTTGACTAGAAAGGAATCAAATATACATACAATCTGTTTATTAGATTTGAGATAAATATATACAAACAGTTGACTAGAATTAATATATATACAAACAACTAATTGACTAGAAAAAAAATCAGGTAGGCGGAAGACTGTACTGGCAAATAAAAATATATAAAAAAAAGTAACCCGGGTGCATAAAAAAATATAAAAAATATGCTTGTTTTCATGCAGAAAAAAATATGAAAAAAATTTTCAAATCTTTGAAAAATGGTATGTCAGTGGAACTGTCTAGAGTGAAAGAAAAAAAAGATGATTATTCAGCCCGTCTAAATGATCACCTTTTAGTCGTGGCGAGGGTGTTTACAAGGACTCTGATACCCAAACGGCAACGTATTAAAATCATCGGTTATCCTGCGTTTGGTGTACACGGGCCGGTAGACTTTAGTCTGCGAAACGGTACATACAGTCGCAAGACCTTTTCTTACAATTTTGTGCGGTATCTGTATGTATCTTTCCGCAGCCTGTTCTGTGACCATCACTTTTAAAACTTCAAAATTAACATCGTTCCGGTTGCCATAGTTTATGGTGATCCCGCGAACCTTGCACACCGTTTTTGTTTTGGCAGGATCGCCCCAACACAAACTCGGCAAGCGTAATTCTTGGGACCACCAGACACAAAGGCGCTAATGTAGCTTCCCGGACCGTAATCCTGAAGTTCATCAGTGAGGTCACCTAAAAAGTCTCCGGTCGGTGGACTCCAATCGCCGGGGCGTTCAGTAAATAGAACGCTATCTGTATCATGATACAAAACGCAGTCCCCCAATTGTTCAAGGATGCTGTATAAGTGCAACCTAGCCATAGCAGTCGTGTAGCACGCCACCGCCACACTCGTGTTAGGGTTAGGGCGCAACGCGTCACGCGCATCCTTGTAATTGAGGAACATAACCTCATCATTTACATCAATGACGCTGTCCACGGTGATGTACGGATCCGTCAGGTACTTGTGGATTTCCTGATAGTCGTTGACAACGGCTACGTGTGGTAAATCGGGTCTTTGCCCAAACTTTCCCCATAGTGAATTTAAAAAAAGTTTAGCCAGAGTGCGGAGACCAGGGTTTTTACAAACAGAGCCGAAATCGAGTTTTACCCCTTCCCTTTCATAATTTTGAATGTAAGCTAACTTTTCCTCCTGTGAGGTACACCACTCTGGCCATCCGCTGGCTTCTTGTTTAATTTTCAAAACAGTATCAATGTACCCGTGAAACAGGCCGCCCGAACGCGTCTGACGGTCGTAAACAGATACATTGTACTCCCACACTTCGTGTACATCTTCAACGGTGTAGCCTTTCTCAACGGCTTTCCGGATCTCGTCAATCACCCAGACGCCTGTCAACCAGCGATCTTTTTTGTCGTTGTGCTGACACGCTCCTTGTTTTTTCTCCTCCCCGCATTTCCTGCACAAGATGAACATTAGTTTGTCGTGCATCCGTGTAGGCAATACGGGGAGGAATAAATCTCGCGGAGGCGTCACTGTAACTTTGGCTATACATTCTACTTGATCTATAGAAGGACAATTTGTTTCCAAGTGAGTTTTGGGGTGGCCGACTGGGTATTTTTTGAACTTGCAAACGCATGGATACAACGAGCACACATCCAAGTACTTGATCTTCTCTCCACAAGAAAGGTCTGCTTCATGGAAGAGCTTGATACAATTTGTACGCCCGCCAAAGAATGCATCCCTTGGGCTGAGAGGCTCCTTGGTATACACCTCGTGCCGGAGTACAAATTGCTGCAAGTCCTTGTCTGTGAGTTTCATCGCATTAAACATACACTCCCACATCTCTACGACCGTGTAGCCGGCATTCTTAAACTTTTCCAAACAAGCCATGGTCGCTTCATAACGCGTCTCCATGGTCTCGTGGGGACTATTTTTGACAGGAGTGGTCCTATCAGGGTAACAGAGAGGGCACCCGTGCCAACAACAGCCCCAGAACTGGAAGACGGTTGTGGTATCTCCAGCTTTAACAACGCCGTTTACACGCCGCCCTAACACATATTCCTCACGGCCGTTACCCGCATGAAGAATAGAGACACCACGCTGATGGGCCTCCCAGCAGAGCCATTGTACAGCGACATGCGACTGTTGGTCTGCGCACCGATAGCCACCGTTAGGGATAATACCGATAGTATTCTCCTTAAGGTGACCTCGGCGGTAAACCAACATGGCCGCTCCAGCTATCGTACACTTCTCTCTGAAAGGGTCCACCTTTGATTTCTCCATGAGCATCAATCTAAACTTCAGGCAGGCCTTCCGTAGGATCTCTACATCTTTCACACAATACAGTTCCAACTCGCGTTTAAAATCAGACATAATTTTCTTTGACCAACGCGTCATACCACTTCTCAAAGTGCCCCTTTCCCTCAACTGACATCTCGCCGATGCCGTAGTCCTCCTTTGGCGGCAAGGAACCCCTATACCCCGCGTTTTCTTTTTTATTGAAAAAATGGGGGAAATGTCCCTTGGCCAAAGACTCGCCCAAGCCAAGAGTTTTGGGCAATTTGGACAACGACATTGGGAGAAAGTTCAGCGAGTCAATAAAGTGGAGCGGACCGTAACGCATGGACATGATTTTCCCACTGTTCATTTTAAGTTCGGGAGTCCATTTTTTAACCTCCATCATATACTTTAAAATAAAATTTCCATCATAGGATTTCGCGTTATGGCCAAGGAGGGTGATATCCTTAAATTTTGAAGCTTTAATTTGTTCTATAAATTGAAAAAATTGGGCCATCGTCGTATCACCCTTGAATATACGAGTCCTATCGCCCCCGCAGTCGGTGCAATGATAGTCATTTGTATCTATATGTACGCAGGCCTTACAACACGACTGCACGACACAGAGGTTAGGTTCGTGCAAGTACGTGCCGGCCGCACCTTGAAGAGGCGTTTCTTGTCTGCATTCGAAATCATAGAATACAAACATGAAATTGCTCTTTTCCAGTGACGGCTTGGATGGGGCCTGCTTCATATAACAGAAATGACCAAAAGGACGATATGAATCGCATACTCTACAAAAAGTCTCATAACACTTATGTGAAAAATTTGAGCCTCGCGGGCTCCTTAAAATGGCAGAGTTTAACGTACAGTGGTGCCGTACTCAAAAACAAACTATTACTCTGCAACACACGACTTACGTTATCAAGCACTGCTCTAGCGTCGAGCTGGTCTGCTCGCCTAAATGAAACGTAAACAGGGCTCAACGTGGAGTCAGTGCTACTCAAAAGCAAGCCAACGTGGTCATCGGCGCTAACGCCATGGTCCTGCAGCCGATGGAGCAAATTAGTAATTTGTTCTTCAAGCCAGCTTAATGCGTCACGTTCGCTTGCTGGAGCACCAAGCTGTACGGTAATTTCTCTACCAGTATAAAAGAAACGCCTCAATTGTTTAATCCTCTCTTCTACGATACGAAGAGGGACGCCATTTGACAATGCTCCACCAACCTGATTTACCGAGCCACTAATTCCCGTCTGGGGCGCTGATGATGATCCCTCCCCCATCATATCCGCGCATTGAAGGGAGTCTCTGATCTCCGCCTTCCTCGCCCCTACAACAGCGGCTTGCATGAAGACACTTGTAGTTGGCAAATCTCCTGCTGGCTGAATGGGGGCTGCGGAGTTTGGGGTTAGGACCACGTCTTCCCCTTGGTTCGAAACGGCATCTTCGTTATTCATTCGAGCTAAAACACAAGAGTTTGAATTCAAACTAACTACAAAGTAAGCATTTGAAACAATATTCTTTCATACAAAGGCAATTTAAAAAATTCATTCTTTGCAAATTTTAAATCAGACAAAGTATCATATAAGTTAGCAAAATAATACCTGAAAACAAAATGACCATTTTAATTTATAGTTTGTCCTCGGAGTGGACAGTGTGAATATCATACATTAAAACGGATCCCTCAGTTGCTCTAACTAATCAATTTAAAAGACACTTGTTTATTTCACACAATGTTTGGGACATTTCCTTCACGTTAAGTTTCTATTTGAAAAGTGTTTTCACCTATTATAGTGGTTTAATAAGCAATCTTCTCATTATATGATCTTTCAACTTATACATATTTTTTTTATTTTAACGTAAAATAATAATCTTACCTATGGATGAATCAATAGCATCCAGAGCCGAAAAAATGTTTATTATTGTTTCTTGCGGCTCTAGGAGTGGTGGTGGTGGTGGAGGTGCTATTATGGGAGACTCTGCAGACATCATGTGGTTCCATGCATCTGAAATAAACATAACTTTGTATTAGAATCTTTTAGCGTAAGTGAGAGTCATGGATAATCATACAGAAACTACCTATTAATCTGAATAGTCATTTTCACAATAATAGCTATGGTCCTGCCCGGACTCGAACCCTGGACACACAAATCAGGAAGTATGCATTCTACCAACTGAGCTAAACTGATATACAATAATATTTCAACTAGGAAATCACTTTAAAATAATATAATATTCATCGTTTAGCGTTTATAAAACAAAAAACTTATAATTCTCATTTTTGTTTATGGAAAACCCAACAATTTAGCACATTACTAATTTTGTTTTCAAAATTATTTTTTATTATTTTTTAAAAGCTAATTATTCTCTTTTACAAATCTGGTCTTTCATCGCCCTGCAATTACTAACAGTTTGCGTTCACATCTTCCATGTAGGCACCGAGGGTGGCCAGATCTCCATATGTTTGCGGATCTCCCCACAGCGAATTCTCTCAAAATACAACACAACAGCTTAGTTTGACATTCAGAATTAAAATAATATCCAGAGTGTTAACGGAATCAGAGACATTTAGCAGCGTTTGCTCGTGCAAGACCATGTGCACTTTATGATATCACACGCCTCACTTTGAAGTGTTAGCCTGTCATTGGTATCTATATTTAAAAGCTCTACAGTAACGGATTTCTTCGGCCATCGGCTGAGCTTTACATATATGGCGTTGCGGTATTTTAAAACACTATCCTCAATAAACATATTATTATGTTAAGTATAATACATTTGTTCAATACATCTTTTAAATAAAATTTAGTTGGTAGTAAACTGCCCTCAAAACTTTTTTGGGTTGTAATAAATGTATACAATAAACTACTCTTTAAGAAAAAATGCATTATTTAATTTATTATAACCACTCATGTTTATACGATTTTAAAATAATATTCCGCCATTAGTAAACTACCAATAAAATTAATTACCATTTAACTATAGCTAGGAATCAAGTTTTTTTCGATAAACATTTGTTCCGGCATAACTTTATCCAAAATGTCATCCACAAAAGTCCCTGCTTAGACACTTTCAAATTATATAATGTTTTAATTCACATAAATTAATAAATTTAGACAAGTCTGCCCTGGTTTATTGTAATTTTGAAATATATCAGAATGTATACACTTTGATTTAACAACAAATAAATAATAAGTGTGACTGTTATAAAATTACATCTACTCACCCAGATCCGTCAGTGAAGCGTAATCACTCATCCCAGTTTTCTTGTTTAGCACTCGAAGACAGGTTATAAAATGAAAGGATTTCAAAACAGGTGCCACTATTTATAGCTACCACCAGCTAAGTTTGCGACAGAGCGATGACGTCATCGGTAAAACCCATTGCAAGTGAGGATTGCGACATCATTCAAGGTCGTGTCTCGACTTGTCTTGTCAACACGCCAGACTGGCGCCAGGTATGAGTCATCAGGGTTGCGACATAGCGATGACGTCATCGGTAAAACCCATTGCAAGCGAGGGTTGCGACATCATTCAAGGTCATGTCTCAACTTGTCCCGACTTGACTTGTCAACACGCCAGACTGGCGCCAGGTATGAGTCATCAGGGTTGCGACAGAGCGATGACGTCATCGGTAAAACCCATTGCAAGCGAGGGTTGCGACATCATTCAAGGTCGTGTCTCGACTTGTCTTGTCAACACGCCAGACTGGCACCAGGTATGAGTAATCAGGGCGGTGTAGGGGTGAGGGCAGGAGGAGGAAGGAATAACGGTAAAAATCACAATACTATCTCGAGTGGGCCAGGTCGCCCCCCCAACTACTCGAGTAGTTGACCACATACCAGTAGTTGACCAACTTGACTTAAGTCATAAAATAAGGCTATACACAGTGTTAGATTAATTCTGTCACAGCTGTTAATGAGACACCAATCACAAAACAAATGAAGTTAATGAGGAATAAGAAGTAGTATCAGCCATTATATAAAGTTCATGCTGCATAGGAATTCTGTGTTTTTGGGATAGTAAATTAAGGCCTGGTAAGATGAATCATATTTGTTATCTCTTTGCATCCAGTTTGTATTTATAATAATTGTTTCCAACCTTATTAATTGAAAACTAAAATAACTGCTGAATAAGATAGTTATAATAGTAAATGCTAAACAAATATTCTGAACCTAAAAATGTACATCCTCAACTAATTGCTTAGAATACTATGTTTAAGTCTAGTAGTTGAACAAAATGGCCAACTATTAATTTATTTGATGTTTTACATTGTTTCATGATCTCAAGATTTAAATAATATATTATGTTACCATTCACAGTATACACTGCAAATTATACCAATATTTCAATGCTTTCTAGTAAGATGACCACCCTGGTCAATAACTGGATACCAGATGGTCAACCATTGGTTTTATAATTATGAAACATATCTCGTTCTTCATAATGCTATAGTTTTATTACCCCATATTAAAACATGCAAAAGTATTGTTGACAAAAATAAAACTATAAAGAAAAAAACGAACTAGGCCTACTTTGAATTCTATTTAAGTAGCCAAAAGTCAATAAAAGCCATATTTTCATAATTTTTCCAAGTGCCTTCATTTTGTTATAGCCTGCCTTAATTTGATTCGCAAATAAACCTATAAACAAATAAACCCATTTGAAATTTATGAAATTGTGATAGCCTACGTTAAGATTTTAGTTAATATTAATTTATGTTAATAAGTATTTATTTTATTTTTCAGAAGCTGTTCTATATTGATGAAAATGACAAGAAAGCGTGAAAAGAAAATATGTTTTAATATTCTGAAGATTACCATATTCTGAAAATTGAAAAATGACACCTGGACACGGGAATCAAACCCGGAACCTTCGACTTAGTACGCCAATGCTCTTACCACTTAACTATCCAGGATTCATCCCCTGTCCATGGTCATTCTTCACTCTTCACTCTTAGTTTAAGGCAGAGTCTATGATGGACGTGCGGAAATCATCAGCTACAAATGTGTGATTAATTAATATCACGAGCTGTCAGATAAACTACAGCCCCATTTTCATGGAGACAACTAGAAAAGCCCTTAGATCTAATTTTACATATTCATACGTCAAGACAAGTGATCTGCAGAACCTATTATTACCTATAAAATATCACCGTTACTCTAGTATTATTTTATAAATGTTGGCTGAAAAAGGTTTTTATTTTATAAAAGTCTCTTTGTATAAACAAATTGGAATCTACATATAATCAGTTGTTTATCTTTACTACCGGTTCGTGCTTTACTAAACTTATTCCCCTGTCAAATTAATCTAGTGCAAGCCTGACAACTTGTAGCCCCATGACCACCGATGTATAAAATATGAGAGGTTGAAGGCATAAACAAAACCTTCCACGTGTAGGTATGGGCTCAAACTACCTCTGTCTGTACTTCCGGCCGAGATTCGAACCGCGATCTCCCCCATGCTCCGTAGTCTAGCTCAACACGGATCGTTTGTGTCTGTATGTGATTTAAAAAACTTTTCCTACTAAACAAAAAATATTTGTAGGCCATAAAGAGTAGCAAATTTCGGTAGGAGGCGGTGGAAGGGTGCCACCATTCATCCGGAAAGAGGTTATGAATACATTAATCCTCTCGGATTCCATATTAAACGGATTACTTTAACAATAATTTACATTTGATGCCCAAAATCAATCAGTAGTGACGCAAAGAACAGTTTTACAAATATAGCTCACGCTACGAACAATATACTTGAAATATTTATATATTAAAAAATTATAGTTTTAGAATACATATTTACGCGTATACCTTAAACCTTAATGGGAACAAATCAGAACACGTACTAAGATACAGAGGTAATAAATATATGTAAGCCAAAGTTTCCTGGGTTAGATTCCCGTGTCAGGTGTCATTTTTCAGAATATATGTATTAAAATGTTGCAAATCTGTAGGAGAAAATGCAAGACATACACATTGTTTTAAATACTATTCATGTAAATATTTATAATATATATTCATTCTTAGTGGACCAGCCTGAGAAGCTCCAGTTAAATAACAATAATAATGTAATTTATAAGTCTAATTGTAGTATTTTTAATTAGCCAAACTATTTTTAGCATGTAACCAAAAAATATGAAAAAAATATGAAATTAATGTTATTTTAAAAAGACAAAGTTTGTTATGGTTCTATAATAATATTTCTGATTAAAATATGTGATCAATTAATAAGTACTGTTTTATTCATAAAATCAAACAAATACATAATTTTGTTGATCACAATAACCAATCTGTAAATATAAACTTTAAACCAACTTGTACTAATATATTTAACAAAATTAAAATTTTCGAAAATAATTTATTTGTAAATTAGCCGAAATTATTTATATTTATAAAAAAAAAAGTAGGTTATTCTTAAATATCAAGAAAAAATAATCTCTGATTCTCATTTTTAATTCAATTTTCCCGGTTAATTTTTTTTAAAAATATTCAAATTGACGCTAATGGACTAGGAATTGGGAAGGTTGTACCCACATCTGCGCGAGAGAGAGCGAGGGGAAAAATCAGCCCAGTTCACCCGTCAGATATTCGACCCTCTATCTCCCCTTACTCGGTAGTCTAGCTCAACACGAATCTGCCGCGTTAGCCAACTGGGTCACCGTGGTGGGTATCTATCCCTCTGCACTCTTTTTATAGAGTTAACAATCTTTAAGAGGCTGGCTCTTCTCTATGTACACTTCAACCAAACCAAATATTATAACAGTTTGAAATAAGTAGAACCGCGAGTCCAACAGGATTAGGACTTGGGAAGGTTGAATCCACATTTGCGTGGAGGGGGAGTAAGGAAATGTTCCAGCGTTTACATGGAGGGAGAGTGGGAAACCATTTAGTGAGAACAACCAACAGTACACCTCGGCAGATATTCAAATCACCCAACACAGATTCGAACCCAATATCTTTTGCCGGGTGCGTCCGTTTACAATACACACACACACACACAGCCTCCCATCGTTCTACATCTATAATATTTAAAACAAGAAATAATTAAGGTTGTCGCGTCTTACTACCCGTCTGGGACACAACCCGTGGAGGATGAGTGAGGAAACCGAGCTTAGTACACACGCACGACAGGGATTTGAACCCTGAACTCCCTCACCCACCACCATTTATTTAGCTAACACGTGGTACCCGGTGATGTTCTTATTCCTTTATCGATTTGGTTGTATATTATATAATTATTTTCTGAACTGCACTCATTAACGAACACATAATATAAGAGTTTAATTTTTAATATCAAAAAAGGTCAATACGTTATAATATTTATCATTATTAACACGTGTTTTTTTAAAAAAAATTTCAACTCTAGCGAACCAATCTGGAAACTAATATCGAGCAGGCGCTGGAGGGGGCCGTCCTCCCGACAAAAACCTACCAACATTTGTTTTGTTTGATAACTACTGTCACCATGTACGTGTGAAACGATTAAGTGCTAATTATGCTAGCGCATTGATAATTGAGAAGTTTGAATTTAGAGGAAGTGAGCCAGCATTTGCGTGGAGGGAGAGTGGGAAACGCCCCTAGTTTACCCGACCGAGATTCGAACCTCGAACTCCTCCATCCGCGACCGTGTGGCTCTACACGAAACAAGGGCGGCAGTCAACTACGCCAACAAGGCGGGTATCTGGGAAGTTGAATTTATAGGAAGTGAGCCAGCATTTGCGTGGCGGGAGAGTGAAAAACTACCCTCCAGGTCTACGGCAGCACTCTCCGTATACTAAGCTGCAGGGGGTTCAAAACCTGGTCCACTGGATGGCTGCCACCTTCTTTGGTCAGTTAGGGGTCTCTAGTCCAAAGGATTATATTTGACAGAGGATTGGAACAACACAATTACTTTTATTTTGAAACAATGAAAAGTACTCTAAGGTGCTAAGGACAAGGAAGTGAACCCCGCATTTGCATGGAGAGCGAGACCGGGAAGCACCTTACTGGAATCCGATCTCCCGGCATAACATCATGACATTAACTTCGTGGCTATTAGCGAGGGAGGTAGGGGGTATTGAACACAGGTGGACCGTGTCACTCTGCCTTCACAAAAATGCAGGTACATTTTATATCTTCCTAGGCCCAGATATTACTTAAGAATTTATACAGTTGACCATGTCACTCTGCCTTCACACAAATGTAGGTACATTTTATATCTTGCTCAGACCCGATATTACTCAAGAATTTATGCAGTTATATATTATTTCGTCAAAAGATAGTTGCGAAAATTAAATTCAAGTTACTCAATTCAATATTACCTATGAATTAATGTAAAAGTTATATGTTATTCAGACAAAATATAGTTGCAAACATTAAATTATTTTTCTGTTATAAGTGGCTTGAGGAATAAAAATGTTTTAACTTTATACGTGGGGTAGCGATCTACCGTCACAATGCATTGTATACTTGCATCGATGGTCAAATGATCTAAGATGTCACTAGACGGCTGATGACATAGTGCTTGACGTTTGATTTTCTCCCTATAATCAAATGCGGGTATACATTCTACCGGGTCTAGAAAAATCTGGTCAACCGGCCAAACCCCTTCGAAAACGGTAGGCGGGAAGTACGACCATTATAACAGACATCAGCTGTGCTAAAGATATCGAGTTTCGGATCCCGGTGTGCACGCCGTCTAAATGTCAGGCTCATCTAATTATGGCAGGGACGGAAATCGAATCCCCTGCGGTGTACACTGTAGGTATTTCTTCCTCCGGAACATTTTCTTAATCATCCCTACCAAACGTTTTGCCAGAGAGGGTACGTGTCACTCATATAGTTATGATGGAGGAGGTCGTGGGTTCGAATCTCGCTCGGGTGAACTGGGGTGGTTTTCTACCCTCTCTCACTCGGCGTAAACGCTGGAACATTTATACCTTACTCCTCCGGTCCATGGCGGATAACTACATCCACGCATGTCGCTAGACGATACCAAACAAACAATTTTAGTAGACTTTTGTGGTGGGGGATAGAGGCCCCTAACTGAGGATTTCGATGCTCCTGATTTTGCATAATTAGAGCTGTGTCAATGCTCTCTAGTTGTCAAAAAACCCATTACCACATAGGGGGTTACAACATTGCGATGACTAGTTGCAACATCACCGTGAAATAACCCTTTGCCGAGGGAGGGTTTCCAGAGTCAATGACCTAGCTCATAGTTACAAGGTCACGATCTATTCTTGTCTTGTCGTCCCACCAAACTGGTGCCTGCCATTAGGTAAAACCCATTTCCATGTAGGGGATTGCAACAGCGGGAAAAACCATTACCGCATAAGGGGTTGCGACACATACCTCTAAGGAGGGGAAGTGAGGGGAAGTGAAAGGGGTCTCAAGGCAGGGGAACCATTTATCACACTCTACCCCAAACGGTCGTCAGAAATGGTTGGTGCTGTTTGTTCCGGTCAGTCCAACAGTCTTGTGACAGGGAGCTATTGTACATTCTACGCAACGCTGCCATCAGAAGAGCTTCGTGCTCCATGACGGGGGAGAAACGCCCAACGCCGTGGATTTCATGCCAATATATAAATAAAAAAACTCCAACGCGCCAATCCTACCCAATAATTTATTATCAATCAAAAATAATCAATTAACAATCATCAAGAACCAACATGTCCGGGCGGTAGGCGAGGGGAGTGGTGAGGTAGGGGGCAGGAGAGGATTTCGTAATCATCACCTGGGAGGGGGAACAGCCAATCACAATACAGAAATTGCAAAAACAACATTGAGTAATCATCACAATACACACTCTCTATACGTCGGGGTCAAAGGTCAAACTGGAATGATACGCCCCGCTAGGTAACATATTTTGAAAATGTAAAAATGACACCTGTACACGGGAATCGAACCCGGGACCTTCGGCTTAGTACGCCAATGCTCTTACCACTGAGCTATCTAGGATTCATCCCGTGCCCATGGTCATTCTTCACTCTTTAAGAAGAAGAAGAAGAAGTTGAAAATTAGTTGAATGAAGCGATCAAATTTGTGAGAGATGGAGGAAAAATAAGAGAAGCAGGAAGAAAGTTTAATGTGTCTCATTCCACATTATTTAACAAGCTGAAGAATCTGGTACCCATAACTAGAAAGATGGTACCCCCAACAATTTCAAGAAGATGAGCTTTTTTGCAGATAGATAGCTGCTAATGCCAAAAAGGGCATTCTTCTTAACAAAAGAATGTTGATAAAGGCAGTTGGTGAAATAATTAAAAATTAAGAAAGACAACCTACTTTTACAAACAAATTAAGCCTAAGCCTACCTGGTAATACCTGATTCAACCTTTTTCTAAAAGGCATCCTGATATTGGTCAACGCCATGCTGAAAGCATTATCCAAGGTCGAGCCAACGTTACTGAAATGTCTATCCGACACTGGCACAGTGAATTGTATGAATTTTTAGAGAAAGAAAATACTCTAGATATATGTAATGATCCTGACAGAATATTTAATTATGACGATTCTGGTTTTTTAGCCAACCCAAAAACTGGTTTAGTTCTTGGTCCTAAAGGTATGAAAGACATGTATGAAGTAAAAAGTGTTTCTGAAAAAAGAATGTATAACTCTATTACTCACTATAAATGCAACGGGCAGTATATTTCCTCCGATGATCGTTCTTCCTTATGAACGTATACCTGCAGACATAGTTCGTAATCTGAATCCTGATTGGATAGTTGGAAGGTTAAAATCAGGGTGGATGACCGGACAGGCATTTTATGGATACATGTGTAACACTTTTCTTCCTATGAAGTCAGGGCCATAAATCACATCGTTGTGAAGGTGGATGAGTACCAAAAATCGGCGAGCACCATACTTCAGTACCACCAATGCCAATGCTTTGGCTACTCCAAGAACTATTGTTCTCAAACTCCTCGGTGCGTCTAATTTCTCGGGGGACATTTGACTACAGCATGCACCAAGAAACATAGAACCAGGCCAGAGCGCTGCGTAAACTGCAAGGGAGAGCATGCGGCAAACTACAGAAACTGCCACGTGCTGGTTAGAGAAATAGAAAAAGAAATAATAAATTAGACAAATCTACCCAAGGGGTACATAAGCAAACGAATCAAACTGCTCCAGCCAGTCAGGTCACACAGCGACTTAGTAGAAACACCACACACCCGGTAACGCACGCTCCCGAGGCCAAGCGTATAACATATGTAGCAGCCGTTGTCAGCCTTCCCAAAAAACCTAGTGAAAGCTATTACAATACAAATGAGGCCTCCGACCTAAGAGACCTCTTTCAAATATTCAACTACATTAATCTTTCTGGCCTCCTTACACATCTCAAAAACTACATGATCAGGCTGAAAAACGCCCCAGATAAAACCACAAAGGCCCTAATTTTACCATAAGCCATCACAGAATTCTAATGTGATGATAATTAACCAAACACATCACCCAGACGACTCCCTGAACGTAATGTTCTGGAATGCCAATGGAGTCCTTCAACAGGCCCACGAACTGGAACAGTTGTTGCAAACATACGGGGTGGACATAGCTCTCATTTGTGAGAGAAACTTATCATCAACTAAACGTTTGAGTTTCTATGGGTACGAGACTTACAGGACAGTCAGGCCTACCGGAAGGGGCGGGGGAACGGCAGTATTAGTTAAGAAAAACCTCAATCACTACCACACAGTCTTACTGGGTACAGGGAACATAGAAACAACCCCAGTGATAGTTCCCATACGACGAAGGGAGATAATGTTTAGTGCCGTGTATAGGAGCCCTTTAGTCCCGTTCACAGCCCAAGACCTAAACTCTCTGACGGCAAGGAAAAAATTCTTCACCGCGGGAGACCTGAACTGCAAACATACTCATTGAAACATCCACATATCCAACCAAGCTGGCCGTACTCTGTCAGAACATGCGACCCTGAACAACTACGTAGTTTTGTCACCGGAAGAACTGACGTTCTACCTCTCCAACTACAGAAATCTTCCAGATGTACTATATGTCATACTTACAAACTTCACACAACACCCTGAAGAAATACATACCTTGAATGAACTGGACTCCAATCACATCCCGGTTTTCTGTGTAGGCTCTTAATAAACACCAACCCCCGGAACTCCTTCTTTAGAAGAAATATGCTAAACACTGATTGGCCTAAATACCAGGCCACCCTGGAAAGGGCTATACCGTAAGAGCGGAAGGTAGAAGCAACCGAAGAGGTGGACCACTCACTCGCCCTCCTGACGTCAACGCTACTCGAGGCCCATAGGACATCAACTACCTATGAACCGTAATATTAATCTAATACCTAACTGAGGAGGTTCAAATATACAAAAAAAAAAAAAAATAGATATTAAAAACAAAAGATAGTGTGTGCTGAGTTTGTAAACTTGCCTAAAAACACTGGGTATACTTAAAAAAAAAACAACCAGCACACGCAATTTGGAATAATTGCGGACACGTCCTCACGGCCGTCCTCAATAATAGATAACCAATGCCCAGGGGCGTGACTAGACCTTTAGTTTCATAACCACACATGAATTTACCTAACTTATAATACTGAAGGATGCTAGTGAGAGAGGGAAGAACAAATATCTCAGATAACAGTAGTTTATTTAATTTCCCAAGAAAATGAGAATAACCATAGATATAAATATATAAACAATCATCTAGCATGTAACGTCTTTACAATTTTATTCCATGGCCTCATACAACGAGCGCCAAATTTAAAGCGAACATCTTCGCTTGATATGGAAGGCAACAGTTAGGCGCGAAAACAAAACAATTAAACCTTAGCTTAACCACGTACTGTTCAATACAATTACAAAAGTATAACCCATATACATTACTAACAATACCTCATCAGTCCCAAAAAAGGGGGCGTATATGATTAAACCTAACTGACATATTTCCTAGTGTTGGTGTTAGATCAACCCATGCATTAGATTGGCCTACACCTCTCGTTTACAATCACAACTTGGTTGCCATGACAACTTCCTTCTACCCCTATGGTGCGCTGATGGCGGCAGGAAATTCATGTTCAAAGATGAACATTAAAAATAACCTAACCAGAACTATTCTCATACAATAAACTTTAAATATAAACCTCGCAAGGTGTTTCATTAAGTTAAAGTCCATAGACAAGGTAAAATTATGAATGACATAATGTATAAGTCTTAAGTTCTGAACCAAAACCCATTAACCTTTGAAAATAATTGATAAAAGCAAGTTTTTTAAAGATAATGCTCATAAATATAAGTGCACAAAAAATAACACCATAAATAGTATACAAAAAACATAATATGATACCAGCAAAGTTTAAGTGATTTTAAATTTATTATGCCCGAAGTTTTTATGTTCAATCATGCCAGACATATGGCAAAGTTCACAGTTAAAGATTTAGATCTATTTTCACTTAAATCAACACAAACGTAAAACGAAGTAAAATCGTAAATGTTTCTCTATAATATTAAATCTGAAAAGTCTTAAGTCCAATTACTTTATGCATACTGCTAAGTGCAAAGTTTTACGTTATATGTGGGAAAATATTTGAAGACGCAACCAAATGCCAGTATGAGAGTTATAAGTCCATTCATCATGGAAAGTCACTAAAGCGCAAGTTTGAAAGATCAAGTCTATTCATTATGAAATAACAACTAGGTGCGTTAAAGATTTCATCTAATATGAATTTAGCTTACATAGTTAATTTTGAAGCGTTCGCCAGTTCAAGCGAATTCTTACGCCAGCCCAAGAGTGGCATATAATTCACACGATCCTTCGTTTATACCAAAACACAGCTTGAAGAACACGGAACCATGGGAAGACTAGGGGGAGAACCAAAGAGCATAGGCAGGGAGTAGAATGTTCGATAAGCGTCTAGATGATAGTAGAAGCCGGGTCGTGGAACTGGCGGAGTGTTTCTTCTTTTCCACCTAAGGTCTTTGGGCTCTGGTGAATCGTCATGAAACATCTTCGTGGGCGCGTCTCAGTTTATCGAGGTCCGTTGGGTTGATCAGGTGCGTGTGTATAAGTGGGTCGGGCGTGTTTACACTGGAGTTGGCCGCATACCGTATCAATAGAATAGGGTAAGTCCGTAGTTTTCTGTATTTTTGTAGTTAGCCAGCGGCTAATGCTACACCTATAAAGCCCCGATAATCAACCTTAAGAGGGAGCACCCAGACCTCAATTTACTGATAGCACAGAATAGGGAAGCGAGACATGATTGGAAAACATCTCTCTCTCCAAGGCATCGGGTAGTATAAAACCGACTAAGGGCCCTAGTTCGCCGTAGAGCGAAACAGCTTAAAACTATCCAATGGAACGAGCTCATCTCGGAAACAGTCAACGGTGGGGACAGTGTCTGGAAGATCACTAAACAACTAAATGGGTGCACCCAGAGAACTAGGACTACGGCCATTCACGGACGGCAGGGGATGACCTACACAGCGACGGACAAAGCCGAAGCTATTGCTGAGTCCTTTAAGCCAAACAGTGAGCCCCAGGACGAAAAGCTTTCAATAGTGGTTAAAGAAGAAGTAAATCTATTCCTTCAAGATCCTCATGAGGTGCTACCACCTCCGGTGTCCAGACTGGAAGTGTAACCGGTCATCAGGAAGCTGAATAAAAAGAAAGCCCCGGAGCGGACATAATTTCAAACGAGATGCTGTGCCATGCCCCTGGTACAATTATTATCTTCCTGACTGCCATATTTTCCGCCGCACTAAGGTACTTCCCAGAAGTATGGAAGTTGGCGGAAGTGATATCCATACCAAAGCCAGGCAAGGACTCAAAATTTCAACAGAACAGGAGACATATAAGCTTACTTAGCAGCCTTGGCAAGGTGTACGAAGAAATCATCCTCGAAAGACTGAAACAATTTTCCCAGGAACATCGTAAACTCCCTGATACCCAATTTGGATTCCGTAGCCGCCATTCTACAGTCCACCCAATCACCAGTCTTGTCGAAGAGACTACGGAGAGTTTCAACAGAAAGAAGACTACACTCGCTGTCCTGATAAACGTGGAAAAGGCTTTTGATAAGGTATGGAACGCTGGCCTCCTTCGAAAGATGATCACCTTCAAATTCCCTAAGGCATATATTTACACGGTAAAAAATTTCCTAAACGGGCGCTACTTCAGAGTGAAGGTGGAGGGAAAGAGGTCAGCCTGTCAGAACCTCAGAGCGGGAGTGACACAGGGATATGCGCTATCACCTTTTCTATACAGCGTATATGTCACCGACATCCTTACCAATCCCAAAGTTAGGTTCAGACTATTTGCTGACGACACTCTCTTCTTCACTTCTCACAGAAACATCAAATATGCCTTTACCATATACAAAGGTTTCTGGTTCAGTTCAGCAACTGGCTGGAGAGTTGGAGGATAAGAGTTAACCCAGCAAAATCCACGGCCATCAGAATAACAAAAAGGAGAATCCAGCCACAGGAACAGTCCAAAGTTCTGGGTGAATTCATCCCCTACTCAAACGAAATAAGATACCAAAAAAATAATAACCAAAATACTTAAAGGGAGATAAAAAATCTGCAAACCAGCCATCCATGGGCAACAGTGGATGGTTTATACCAGCGAGGACAAAGCTAACTCGATAGCGCTAACTTTAGAAGACAATTTCAACCTAGCCAAGTTCAGGACGTAGCTTTCAATATAGAAACACCAGAAGAGTAAATGCCTGCATGGATTGACCGATAAGATAGACACCAGCCCCAATCACGGAGAATGAACTCTTAACTACTATTAAATCTCTTCGACAAAACAATGCACCAGGGCTAGCTAGACGCCATCAAGAACGAGATCCTAAAAAAATTACCACAAATTGCAATAGCTCACCTCACCCAGATACTAAATGCATCTCTCAGATTTGTTTAGTTCCCAAAATTCTGGAAAAAGGCTAAAGTGATAACCATAACTAAACTGGGGAAAAATAGCATCTTTCCACAAAATAGACGACCATTCAGCTTACTAAACACGACTAGCAAACTATTCGAACTGCTAATTCTAAAAAGTCTAAATCAACATGCATAATACTAAAAGATAATCCCTGACTTACAATTTGGATTCAAAAGACAACACTCAACAATCCATCCGTTACTCAACTTCATCGAAGACGCCACAGAAAACTTCAACTACCGGGAAAACCTAATAGCCATATTCCTTGATGTATAAAAGGCATTTGATAAGGTGTGGCATTTTGGCCTTATACAAAAAATGGTCAAATACAACTTCCCACGATGTGATATCCAACTAATCAACAGTTACCTGGAAGACAGAGTCTTCCATGTCTCTATCGAGGGCTCACTGTAGAAAAGAGTGCGTGTAAAGGCAGGAGTACCGCAAGGGTCGGTACTAGCTCCCTTTCTATACAATATACATTAGCCCTGTGGCTTCTTTGGTGCTGACTGACAGCTCACAGATGACTTCTGTCAGTAAACATTTAAGTACATACCTAAATTTTGACTGTCAGAAGTGACAGCTGCTAAACACATGTTTTTGCAGGTCATATGGTTCAGCGTAGAGATACATAATTTGGTCTGGTAGCTTTTAAAAGCCATCAGCTGTCAGCTGTGAGCTGTCACTCAGCACCAAAGAAGCCATGGGGCTACTGTATATGTGTAAGACATACCAACACAACCAAAAATGACTATAAGAATGTTTGCAGATGACACGTTGATCTATATTCGAGAAAGAAATATATACTAAGCTTCTTTAGCATTACAACGATTCCTGAAGACGTTTGAAACCTGGCTGTCAAAATGGAGGATAAAAGTCAACACTACAAAGCCAACGGCACTAGTAGTAGCTAGAATAAGACTATTACCACCAGAGAATTTTACCCTCTTTCAAGAAGAAATTCCGTCTAAAAACGAAACCAAATACCTGGGCATAACCATCGACAAGAAAATTAGTCTGGGCGAGGCACATTGAAGAAACCAAGAAAAAGCGATGGCAGTAGTCATACATTTGTACCCATTACTCAAAGGGCAGCAACTCAGCCAGCAAACAAAGCTGACAATTTACAAGTGTGTGATACAGCCCATTATCATCTACGGCTGCATAGGACGGGGCTACGCAGCAAATACACACGTCACCAAATTAAAAACGATACAGAAATGGATTCTCAGGCTGATAACGGGAGTAGACGTAAGAACGAGGACCGATCACCTCCACACCATGAGTAACAACAAGACAGTCACAGAAATCTTCAAGGATAGAAGAAATAAATATAATGAACAAACTACAACAAACAAAAATCCCATCATCAACTCGCCGGGCAACTATGATCCGAAGGAAGTAAGACCGTACAAACGTCCAAGGCTGGAGTATACAGAAAAATGATAAAAAAATAAATAAGTCCCAAAATCTATACTTCCCAGAACCAAGCAAAAGGAAATCCTTCCTTTCACATGAAATCAAACTCATTCACAAACTCATAATCAATTTCATCACTCATGAAGTGTGATATTAACTAATCAACAATGTATTCTATTACAGAAAATTACTGGTACCAAGTAAGTTTCATGCAATGAAGATAATGATCTGCGAAAGCAACTTGTAACTCGCATAACAAATCAGCCAAAGCTTCCCTTGTTTGTTGTTGAATCTAATGGCAAGCGGGGAAGTGAAGGCAACAGGAGAAACCCAACCCATTACTTTTCTTTCTTTGATGAAAAAAAAAAGAAAAAAGAATATAACATTTCCTGTCTTATTCTTAATCTATGTCTATCGGCCTGATTTGACTTATAATGTTTCTAAATTTTGTGCTGACAACATTATATTATATTCATTGTTACCTAATGATACACACATATTACAACCAGCAGATGTATCCGTCTTTAGTTCATTAAAATTTTTTGGAAAAATGTTGTAGTTGATTGGAAGAAACAAAGCAATAACAGGGAATTGACTAGAGTGATGTTCGGTTCTTTATTAGATACAGCTATATCTCGTGTTTCTGTAAAAACTGTGAATAATGGATTCAGAAAATGTGGACTCTTTCCATTTAATGCTGATGCAATTGACTATAAAAAATGTATGAACAATGAAAAAAGAATTGTTGGTGACCAAATGACTTTGAAGCCATCCGAATTCAAAGTTTAATATTTGCTCTATTTTGATTCTGACATGAAAGTTGGCCGAGCAAAGGAGTCCAGGTCATATGCTACAGGCTGAGAAGGTGATGAATATGCAAAAGAACGTTTTCATTTTTGGAAAAAACTATGAACCAAATGATTTGGGGAGCAGACAGAAACAGTGACAGTTTAACCGGAATAATTTATCAGGAAGAGCATTTGGTACATAATAATTGCTCTACAAAGAGTGGCGACACTCCAGAAGAGGAGGCGGAACGTGTGGATACACCTTCAAAATCACAAGCAGGGGAGACCATAATTTCAACAATTATCAGTTCTTCAGAAGTTACTACAAATAGATCTGACACAAAAAAACAACCTATATAAGCCCACAATATCTTGACCATATATTTTGGCCAACAGAATCTCCTCAAAATTCGTCAAAACCAAGGAAAAAAGAAACGCTCCCACTCGCAGCAACGTCTACAAAATGGCTGTCATACTGGTAAGAAAAAGGAAAGGAAGGAACAGAACATACAGAAGCAAATAAAATAAATAAAGTTATGTCAAGACAATAGAAGAAAGATAAGAAAGAAAAAGGCGAAGTTGTAGCCGCAAAAAAGAAACGAAAGGTGATAACTGATAAAACATTATACTCCCAGTGAAACTGAAGAAGAGGAAGAATGGACAGATCGTGGGGAAAGTCTTCTTAGTCTCTCAGACATAGACGATGAGAGGGACTTACAATTAACCACAAACAATGTTACAGAAAGGTGTTTCAAAAATGGTGATTTTGTTTTGGTATCGTTCCCTGTATAATAGTCTAATAACAATTATGTTTGTATTGTGTAAGATATTTTTGACTATTAAACTGAAGTTATGTCTTTAATTCCCATTGATTGTGGCGAACTATTATTTAAGACAAATGACAAAGATGTTAGTTTAGTTTAAAATCATCAAATTTTGGAAAAACTTGAGACACCAGAAATATTAACATCTGGAGATAGAATTAAGTATAAATTTTCAAGGCAAATTTATCTTTCATAGATAGCCTATAACAAAATGTAGTCAAACAGTAATCACTGAGCAGTGAGGCCTAATTGCACATATGTTTCTTTGTTAATATTAAGTTAAATTAATAGTTCGTTGTTTACCGTAAAGAGAGTAGGCCTACCTTTCTTATGTCCTCTTTCTATATCATTGTATATTTACAAAGTTATATAACATATAATGTTATAAGTATTCATAAAACTTGAATAAAACAATAGGTACTCTAGGATATTCAAATTATATTTTGACTTTAATTTGAGGTATTTCAGCCTTAAAGCTCTTACTTTTAAACATAACTGGGGCTTAAATAGACAGGAAAATGTCATTGGTCAACAACTGATATGTGTCTGGTAATTTACCGGAAAGCAGTGATCAACTACTGGACGATTTTGACCTAAAATATAAATAATCTTTTATTTACTACAGTATTGATTAATTCAATTTTTACATAAGGGAGGTGCATTCAGAAATAAATAAATAATAATATGTACTTACGAAATGTTTGTCATTTGTACTGGTTTACTTCTGGCACAGAGTTAAAAACTTCAAATAGCTATGTACGGTATTTACACTATGAAATACAATGTTAAACTGAAGGTAGAAATATTCTACCTACGAACAGAACTAGAAAATACCCCTTGCAAAAATAATCCCCATACGCCACAATAGGGGTTACAAAATGGGAGGTGAAAATTAACATCTATAAAATTTTTTGTGTTGACGTCATTGTTTTGTTATAGGAATCGGCGTCTTTATTGTGAAGCAAATTCTTGAAAAACCCAATGTAATACAAGATACAATACACTATACAGAAGCGTAGTAGCATCTAAGTCCGTTCAAAATTTAATATAGCCTATTATACAGGCACGTAATAGGATCTGGGTTCGTTCAGACTAGAATAGAGAGATTTTTGGAAAACGATAGGAGAAACGAGGAAGTAGCATTCTAGTGTGCAGACGGAACGATTTAAGCTTTTCTTGTATCAAACGAATTTTCGAATGTATATTCGTATCAACCAGAACAGCGTTCGGGTGCGTTCCGGCTCGATTCGAGCACTGCACATATGTGTATAACCAGAACAGATAGTAAGACGCGGTTCTAAAAAATTAATATAATAAACAGAAAATTGGCTGGCAATGTTAGTTAATAAATTCTGTAAAGCATTTATCTGATTTATAAATCAAGTGATATACCTAACTCTATATCCCAAAGAATAAATATTGTTTTTACAAAAGTTTTCTTTTAATCATGTTTGAGGGAAACCTGAACTTTTAGACAACTGATGAAATTGATAATTCAAGTGTTCATCTTACTAGGGTCACGCCTCTGTGTAAAATATAGAATAAGTCATAAATATAAAAGCTCAAACTAATGTTTAGCGTATTTATTAGGACAAAGCAAACCTAATTAACTCTTCATGATTTATATTTACCATAAAGATACTTACCTACTTTAGCATAACTTTTCATGCGTTGATAAATTTAATTTTAATAACATTTATTAATAAACATTGAAACTTTTATAAGGAAAAGTAACTCTTTAAAACGCAAATGATCTTAATTCAAGCCACAAGTTGCTCAATTGAATATTCCTTTTGTTTTCATTGTTTTTTAGTTAGTCAAAATGATAAAAATGATAAATTATGATATTGTTCAATGTGTGGACTTCTTAAGTGTGTAATAGTAGTAAAAATAATAGTATATTTATATATATATATATATTGCAATGAAACGATAAAACAATTTTATACGTTTTATTTTACAAGTGCTGTTCCCACCGTTGTTCTTTTTTAAGAAAAATAGGGAATAATGCGTAAGTACTTTATCATGTAATACACTGTATTTGACTCAAGATTTAAAATCATGAAAAAATTAAAAATAGCACTATATCCACAAGGAAATTTCAAATTCAAAGGTACAATACAGTTATTATAGTAATTTGAAATTATTCTGTCATAACTTTTAGAAAATTCAATAAGTCGAAACGTAAATATACTAACAAAAAATGGTCGGTTCATGATCCTTTATGATATGACGTTATCTTATACTATGTAAGTGAAATTGTTTATTTTCTGAATATTAAATGATATACTAATTTATTAGGAAATGAGACAGTAGCAATGTTAGAGGAAGGTTAAGTTAAACTCAGTTGGAAAGTAGCTTTAATTTCATATTTGCACGTTATTTAAATTTAAAATAAATATTACTTTATTTTAAAATTTGACTTTGAGTTGAGTGAGTTACGGAGGAGTGTCTGTTCTCGTTCTAATTTTTATTATATATTAATTCAGTTCTAATGATTCTTTAGTGAGTTTCTTGTATGTAAAATGGTTAAGATTTCATCTGTTGTGAAAAGATCGTGATCCATGCATAATATTATTGCTCAGTAATCGGCTCTATAATGTTCAAGTAACGCTTCGGTAGCGATATTTTACAGATTTAGTTTCAATAAATTAAATTGTTCCTTCGTCAATTGGGTGAAATTGTTTTTTAATGGTTCACTAAGCAAAGTTTCGTAATAGTCTAGGATTTAGTATCACTGGATTCCCCGCATTTATTTTAGTGTATTGATAGTATAAATTTTTGTGTTTTATATAGATAAAAAAACAACTAAAAGGTATGGTTCTTAGGTTGCGTCCCCACAACATATTCTAATGATTTGTTTTTGGCTTATGACAAATATTCAAGAATGGTTTATATTCTGTGTAGAAAGCTAAACTATAAACAAATATACTGAAGCACTATATTATTTATTTTATCCAAAAATATTTATATTTTTTTTTTCTATAAAATCTACAAAAGTATGAACGCTATCTCTCATTTACTTCCACTCCCCCACAAGCAAAAGATTTTATATCTCACCTCAATTTTAATTCCTGATTGTTCACACATATCAAATTCATCTTCATTCTTAGGCTCTGTCTTGATAAATTTAGCAATTTCCTTCTTCACGAGAGAAATATCACAAGTCTCCATTTTACACATGGATCAAAGATAACACATATAGATATTAAACTGGAACATTATTTCAGTAAAAGTTAAAATGATAGCAGAGCGTTTTCCTCTTAGGTGTTGCAATCTACATTTCGTTTTAATACTAGTAATAAAAAAATTCTGTGTGCACCCATGGTGGATCCATTTAAATTTAGTTTATTTAGCCTCCTGTGGCATACCACAGGGTTCTAATTCAGGCCCTCGTCCCTTTAATGTGTTTATTGATAACTTTGATAAATATTTGAACTCGTCTAGTTACTTACTCTTTGCTGATGATGTAAAATTATTTAAAATTATCAAATCAATTGCAGATTGAATAGAGCTACAAAATAATGTAAATGGTATTCTAAAATGGTATTTTGAAAATTAAATGTCTATTAATAAATCTAGGACCAAATATATAACCTTTACTAGGAGAGCTAATCCTTACTTTTTTACTTATAAATTGGGCAATGAAAACATATTTCGCAACCTTTATATTAATGATCTTGGTGTTCTTCTTGATAACAATTTTTTTTCCATTATAATGTTGACAATGTAATTTCCCAAGTCATTAAAATTACTTGGACTTATTAAATTTATTATATCATCATTTTAAAATGTGACTTTTTTATGTTTGTACTACGCCCTGGTTAGATCTAAGTTAGATTACGCTACTGTTGCTAGGAATTCCATTACCTTAACTGACTCTCTTAGGTTGGAAAACGTTCAAAGAAAATTTGTCACTGCGTGCTATGATAAATACTTTAGTAACCTGATTTATTATGATTATGACAGAATTCGAAATCTCTTAGGGCTCCAAACTCTCTTCTTGCGTTGACTTTATTGTGATGCCCTTTTTGTTTTTAATATTTTCAATAACAAAATTTCTTCCAAATTTGCCCTTGATCATGTCGTCATTCATATCTCTTCTCGTGCTTCTCGTAATCCAAAATTATTTTTTCTCAATAGCTCTTATAAGGTAAGCCCTATAGGTTGTTGTATCCATAGCGCCAACTCTACTTGTCGAATTCGACTTCTATCATAAAAGGAAAGCTAAACTCAGAGAGTTATTTAAGGAAATCCCTTATCAATAATTTATCACTAAGAGGTTCTGCCTAAAATATCTAAATTTTACAATATTCTGATTTATTTTTTGCATATTGTTACTGTTTTTAACCACTTTTTAGTTTGTTATTATTACTATTTTTTACTATCAATATTATTTACTTTTTTTTTGTAACTATTAATCATTATATACAATTATTTAGCCATTTTTATCTTATTTTCTCGTGTAGATATATGTATTTGTATGATACTTGTGTATTTTCAGTGCTTGCCTGTTATAGGTCCTATGACTGTTGGCCAGCACTATAATAAAGGAATTAATAATATTGAAATAATAATAATAATAATAATAATAATAATAATAATAATAATAATAATAATAATAATAATTATTATTATTATTATTATTATTAGTAGTAGTAGTAGTAGTGGTAGTAGTATTACTATAGTGCTAAGCATTAAAAAGCGGAAAAGAAATAATGATCTGGATGTCCTAGCAATTTCAAAATTAGTAAACAGAAATAAAGTTGTTTATTTAACAAATGTTGAAAATATAACAGCAATTTCTAAATCTGGACAAAATCATAAAATAGTAGTATATATATTACCATAACAGATCGCTTACAATACACTATATTACTAAGTGGTGAAACCGAATTTGGAGCACTACTATGTTGGCATAATGTTCATGACAATATCCCTCGTACCACAACACACACACCTCTTTAATTAACAAAGTGACTTTGCTATTTTTTTACCCTAGAATGGTAAGGTGTGGTACTGCACACCCCAGCTTATATTCTTTATGTTGCCAAGCTTGAGTGGTGGGGGTATCTTTTGTTTCCAACCCATGTAAATTCAGTCTGGAGTTTGCTATTCACTGTAGATGACGTTATGGGCCCCGAAATCTTGCTATAAGGTAGGTGGAACTATTTTTGTA